>JAGFMF010011397.1:13619599-13634590 GCA_019455555.1 Galemys pyrenaicus
TCTCTGTGGTGAATCCTCTCACCCCCCCACACCTCTGGCCTGTACCCCAGTGCTTGTATGCATAAATAAATAAATCTTTAAAAAAAAAAAAAAAAACAAATAAGATCAGGGAACCCAAGCATGGCAGAAGGGCAGAGTTTAGTCAGCGGTCAGCATGGTTGGGGGTGGGGGGCAGCTAGGCCAGACCACACAGTGTCCTATAAGTGTTGGCAAGGAAGGAAGGGTCAGGGCACCTAGGTAGTGCTGGCAGAGAGGGGGCCACAGGCATGCCTGGGAGGCGTGGAAGTGTGGGACATAGTTGCTCATCCTGAGCAACTGGAGTTGGGGAGGGGCTCCAGAGAGGGCTGCTGAGAAAGAACGGCTTTGGAATGTAGCAGCTCCCAAGTGACGCTGATGAAGTGATGACCAGCTTGGCTGGTTGTATAGGACATCCCAGGGGCCTTCAGTTCCTGCTTGGGGCAGAGCTGGGCTGGAGGGCGTGCTCGGAGCATCGGACAGAGGCAGTACTGAGCGAGGGACGACCCACTAGTGCGAGCTTAGAAGGGGCAAGTCAGCCAAGGTCAGAGAAGTCAAGGCCGTGGGCGGCTGAGGAGAGAGCAGCCCAGGACTGAGGTGCAGCTCCAGGCCCAGGGTGAGCCACTGCCGTCCATCCGTCCACATGCCCACGGCACGGCCCTCGTGACACAGACGAGGGCTTGAGGCCAGAGGAATAAGGATAACGCTCCGCACCTTACACACTGGGCCCAACACCAAGCCTTCCGCGCTCAGGCCTCTGGCCTCTGTGGCAGAGCGAGAGGCTGGGCGTGGCCGCACACAGGCACGCAGCCACACCTGAGGAGGGACGAGGCGGCTGTTCCGTGCACAGCTGAGCAAATGACACGGCCTTCCTCCTCTAACCAGAGAGTGGCCAGCAGCCTGACGCCCTCTCCTGACTATCTGCATTTATTTTCTTAAGAACGAAAGAACTTCGATGAATTATACTGGGTCATAATCCAGTGGAAGGGAAGCTGACAAAACTGGCAAAATTAGGAGAAATTCCACTGACTCACCAAGGACTGAATCACCTGAGATATGTGTGGGATTCCTGTGAGGCTTGGGGGTGAGTGGGTGCCATCTTGGTAGGGCCTCACCCGTCCGAGGGGTTGTGCTTGGAAGGGCAGCTCCTCGGAGCAAGCCCCGGCAGGTTGGGCGTCCACACAGCCCAGCCCTCAGCCTCTGGCCTCTGATGCCTGCCACAGGCCAGGCGCAGAGGTTCACGGCGCCTCCACGTGACCGGCTCCAGGCCTCCAGGAAGGCCATGTCACTCGCTCAGGCATGTCCCAGATGTGGACCTGCCGACTTAGTTCTCGCCCGGGAGCCTCACAGGCGCTCAGCAGGGACCCAGAAGCAGCAGCGGCGGAGGGCTGGGGCCGGGCCCAAAACCAGGCCTGTGCCGCCACCCCAGGGTGTGACAAATGTCACGCGCACCCCTCCCGAAGCAGGCCTGCGCGGGCTGCATCTGTGGTTTCCAAAACCGCTGTACAAATTCAGGGGCCCCGAGCGTCCCTGTGCTCGCCCTTTGTTTTGTTCGCACGTCCGCTCCCGTGACACGTGGGTCCACTCTCAGAATTTGTTTTTAAAGATTGATTTACTTATGCACACAAGAGCCGGGGTGCAGCCAGAGGCACCGGGGGTGAGAGGGTCCACCAGAGGCAGAGTGGGGAGCAGAACAGGCAGACTGACTGAAACACTGCTGAGGGCAGCAGCGGGCGAGGCAGGAGAGGTCTGCTGTGCCGTGTGGGTCCCCTCCCTGGCCGGGGGTCAATCTAGCACTGTTCCGTGTGGCCACAGAAGCCCCGCGGTGCGGTGCTTAACCCCTTGGCCACCAGGGATGGCGAATTGACCGCGGGTCCAGGTAAAAGCTAAAGCGGTGGAGCCAGTGGAACGTGTCGCCCCACGTGCCACTTCACCTTCTCTCCTGCCCGGGAAGCAGTGTCTCGGAGTCGGGCCCGCCTGCTCCGGGGTGCACTTTCTGGTAATGGGCCAGCAGCAAGACAGTGGGTTATTCATATGTACCCCCATGGCAGAGCACAGCGTAGCCCCGTCCTGGGGTGGGTGCCGGGGTGGTCTGAGAATCCTGTCTGCTCTGAAACTCACATCTCGCAACACCAAGTTCCCCAGCCCCATGTCCACCTTCATCACCGGCCACCCCTCGCTACTTCATGGTTTTCCTGGGAAATTAAAATACTGCAGGACAAAGGAGGGAAGGAATCGATAGCCAAGCCCACGGTGGCCTCGGGGAGTGAACAAGCCCCGGCCCGGGGGTGGAGAGGCGGCTGCCCCGCTCCGGAAGGGAACCACAACTGGAATGAGTTTTTCCCTGTTACATGTATCCTGACCTTTTTTAAAAAAGAAAAAAATCCATTTTACTAATTTTTTTTATCAACTCTGGAGGACACGGTGCAGCCGGCAAGGGAGGTCAGGGAGCCTGTGGTTGCCGGCAGCAGTGCGGCCCACGTGACGGCTTCCTGGGGCGCCCGTGCTGGCTGGGGGTGCTTGTTATTTTCCCTGCAGCTTTAGTTGCTGGGCTTCGGGCCTGGAGTTTAGCTGTTTGTTCGGTTCAGCAGTAGTTTCGCATTAAGCTGGGAGCAGTTAGTGCAGACGAGGGCGGGTTCGGGTCTGTCCCGGGCGAGCCACAGCTCTCAGTGTGGAAGCAGGAGGGAGAGGCGGCCTTGGGGGGAGTCCAGGGGAGCCAGGAGGGAGAGGGAAAGGGTCTGCTCTGGCAGGCAGCACTGGCCTTGGCACACCCCACGGGAGGCCACGCCACTGGCGTCTCCGGCACCTGCACTCCCCAGTCTCGGTCCCTGCCAGCCTGCCCCACCCACAGGTGGGCCCCCTACACCGCGTGCCTCCGAAGGGCCTCCTGACGCTCGGCGCACCTTGCGCTGAGTCAGGGTCACGCGGCAGCCGTGCTCAGGTCACAGCAGTGTGTCCCCACATGTGGATCCCCCAGGCCACGAGTTGTGCAAGGACGGGGTCACGCCGGGGTTCTCCTGGTCCCTGGCTGTAGAGGTGCCTGCTTAGAGTGAAAGTGGACAGACAGACAAATGCCCTCTCGGGCTGAGGTGGCAGGAAGAGAGCCCCACTGGGCCGGGCACCCCCACCGCCCTGCCGGTGCTTCTACCCGTCGTCAGCCGTGGGGACCAGATCCCTCCTTGCTGAGCTGCATCTTGCTTCATTATTATGCAGATATTTTAATTATGCAGATATGTTTTTCGACAGTTTTAAATATGTATATTATTTACTCATTAGACCATAACAGCTCTGGAAATTGGAAATCTGTATTTAGTATCTATCTGTGCACAATACAGAGCTAATACAGGGCCTGCAGGGGCAGGGCTGGGGGTGCAGGAGGGAAGAAGGGTGGCGCTGGCCGTGGTGCTGGGCGAGGCGGGCGCTGCGTGGCACCCTGTGCACACCCCTTTGCGGACCTGGACCAAGTGACACCACGGTTTGGGTGGGCTCAGCATCTGGGCAGAGGCCAGTTAGCACCCCCTTTCTTCGGGGAAGAGCCACAGCACCACCCCAAGAAGCAGGTGGGGGCACGTGAACCCTGCCAGCCACGACCCACTTGCCCGGACCAGGTCCTTGCTGGATGTTCCCCGCCCAGCAGCCTGGTAACCTGGGCCTGACCCCCACCACTCCCTCACCAGGGACCTGCAACACCGACACCGACACCTGCTCAGGGCCACAGAAGTGGGGGGCTAAGGAGCCGCCTCTCAGGACCAGGCACAGGGTGGGCGGGCGTGGGGTGTGGTCATGGTCCTTCACCTGTTGCTGGATTAACTGCACCCATGGGTGACGCTCTGGTCCCAGGTGGGTGCCAGGGTTGTGTCTGAGTCACCTTGTTGTCCGCCTGCCCAGCAGCCCTCAGCCGGTGCGCTCAGGGCCTCTGCTCGGTGCGGGGGCCCTGCTGCCCCTCTCCACCTGCTCAGAGCCCCCATCAGGCTTCTGGTGCTCAGCCCCTGGGGCCCAGCTCTCAGTATCCTGTGCCCCACGAGTTCAGGGCCTTTCATCCTAAGCCTCTCACATCCTCTCGGAGGAGGGAGTAGCTGTAACTAATTAAGGCCAAAAAACTTGTACAGTTTTCCCCTCTGGACTCCACAGGACAAATCCTGACTGACGGGCTATTGCTCCCCAGGCCCTTTCAGGCGGGGCCAGCGTGGGGGTGGGGTGGAGAATTCCTCCGTAAGGGGGTGTTGGAGGAGAGAGGTCTGGAGCAGGCCCTCACGGAGGGTGGACAAGGCTGAGGGTCCAGCGCCCCACACTCAGCCGTGCCCCTCCGGGCAGGCCAGGGCCCTCCCCCCAGTGTCAGCTTCAGAGGGACACCCGCGGCGGTGGCGTTACACGGCAATTTAACTTAGTGAAATTGGAAGGTGTCGTGCTGCTCCCCGGGGGGGCTCTGTCCCCAGCCCAGTGCATCACTGGTCCTTCTCTTTCATGCCTTTTCCTGTAAGAACGGCTTCCCGAGCTGAGGGAAATTGATTGTTAAGTGAAACTCTGATAATTGCCTCTGAAACGCCCGCTGTTACCGTGATGGCTTGGCCGTGCATCCGGCTCAGCGAACCCACCGCACCTTGGCCCCGGCCGGCATCACGGCCAGGCCAGCAGCCGCTTCCTGCCATGCCACTTTCAGGGCTAGCCCTGAGCCTCCGTGACGCGGTGAGGGAGAGAGGCTCAGAGAGGTTAAGCCGCACACCCGGGGCCGCACGGCTGGCCCGGCAGGGTCTCTCCAGCCCAGACCTCCACCCACGCAGACACTGTGGTCTCGACGTAGCAGACGCTCAGCTCCTGCGTGCTGGGACCCGGCTTGCTGCCAACCCAGCAGCCCAGCAGCCTCAGCGCCCAGGAGGAAAGCAGACGAGGTAGCGGCTCTCTGAGGGCCAAATCAGGCAGGCGGGCTTGGCAGGAGCCGGGGAGGGGTGGGAGGAGAGGAGCCTAAGCTAGCCCCTCAGGGTGCAGAGACCACCAGGCTGGAGAGGTCTGGGTGAGAACGGACAAGGAGGGAGCAGATGCTGCAGGGGCCTGGTAGCAGGAGAACCGAAGACTTGGGGGACGGGCAAGGGTCCAAGGAGCTCAGGATCGGAGCGGGGGCAGGAAGCACCACTCCCCACACAAGTCCGAGTCCTGGAGGCATCTGAGCTGTGCAGCTCTGTCCGTGCCCACCGGGACACTTGGGAGGTGTCCTTCTAGATGACACTTCTCCCTCCACCTCTGTCCTCAGTTTCCTTCTCTGCCCAGCCCACCGGGAAGACCCAAGAGAGGTGGGGGTAACCTTGGGCAGGGTGCAGGCCCATTTCCTGGGCAGCCCTGAGCAGGTCTGACCAGAGAGACAGGAGTAGAGGCACAGAGCGCCTTATAGGGGCGGGGGGCATGGACTTAGCAGGAGCAGTGGAGGCTGCCGGACAGATGAACAGAGCTGGAAGAGGTGATGGGGCCCATGTCCCAGCCAGAAGGAAGTGGGCAGGGGCCTTAGCTTGGAGCCCACGAGAGAAACTCTACAGCACTGCCCCCTATGTGCAGATTCGGGACTTGGAGCAAGGGGGTAGCAAGAACCCTCCCTCCCTCTGGGTTGGTGCAGCCTCTACCTCCAATTTACAGGCAAGAAATTAAGACCCAGGGGGCACGGGGGAGCCATATGCTCGAGAAAGTCTGGGTTTGAGCCCAGGCCAGGGCTCCAGGGTCCAGGCTCTTCTCCCCATTGGGGTCCCTCACACATGCCAATAGGTGGCCCCAGTCCCCCTACTTGTCATCCCGGGCCCGGCAGACTACAGACGCAGCCTGCCCACTCCACCCCACTCAGCTGCCTCTGCCCTTCCTCCCACACCACCAGGCCTGTGTGCTTAGCAGTTCCCACACGTCCAGCTCCCGGGGATGGACTGATTGATCTGTAACACCGAAAAAATAATAATGGCTTGATCGTTACTGAGGATTAAAAGTAATCCTTTCGCTGTGGCTATTGCAACTCCGTTATTCACGAGTCAGCGGGCTGACCTGGGCCTTCAAGCCCGTGGGACTCCATGAGTTCAAGGAGGCTGGCGGCGGGGCCCTCCCTCCCCAGGTCTCCCTCACTTGGCTGCTCGGCTCGGGAGCAGACGGCCGGCGGGCGCCGTGTGCCTGGTGCCGTGAATCCCAGGGTCAGGCCGAGCCCCGAGAACACGCAGGGGCTGGGAACCCCTGGCCAGCATGGAGGTAGAGCTAGGAGAAGATAGCTCCTCCAGGCCGTGGCCCGGTTGGGAGACTTCCACTCGGGTCTGTGACCCCCCAACGCCATGGCGGGAGCCGGTCAGGTTGCTCCCACAGCAGCTGCAGCCTCCGGGAAAACGGAAGGGGGCATGGGGTGACTGTCCAAGGCCAGACCCCAACAGTGCACCCTCCCACCCAGGCCCGGTCCTGAGCTTCGCAGTAAGTGCTCAGGTAACACCAGTGACATCTTGCTCGCCATATGGCCCGTGTCACACCTTGATGACCACGGAAGGCTGCTGCGGGCCCATTGGGGTTGAGGTGGGCTTAGGCTCAGAGGAGGCCAAGGATGGAAAATGAGGGACAGGGGTGGGCACAGGTGGGCCTCTCAGGACTTCGGGAAAACCTCACCTTGGGTATGCAGAGGAACAGGTTGCTGCTGAAGAGTCAGTGGGGGCCACGGGGCTGGCCACAGGATTTGATCCGCATTTGAGGGCTCCAGGTAACACGTGGAGAATAGAAGACGCAGGGCAAGAGAGGACGAAGGAGCCTGGGGGAGGACAGACTAGGCCAGGGGCAGAGAGACGGTGGTTTGAGTGAAATCAGAGTTGCAGTGGTCCCAAGGTGCGTGGGCTCACTCCAGGAGGGGTGTTGTGAGCTCACACCCCAGGAAGACATCCAGGGGCTCAGGAGGGCAAGAGGCGGGAATAGAGAGGCCTGTGGTTCTTGGAGCGCAGGCACATGAGGTCCAGTAAGGGGACAGCAGGAGAGGGAAGTGGAAACCAGGAGAGCCTCATGCTGGGAGGGAGGGTGTTTAAGCCTGAGGGGCTTCCCCGCCCCGGTCCAGGACACCAGTCTCACAGTCTCCCAGCGTTCAGCACTCTTGGCCTGAGGAGGAGGGGGGTCCAGGCCTGCAGGAGTGGGGCAGGCTCTGGGCAGCCTCTGCAGCCACTGGGGCGACATCTTCCCCAGAGAGTGGAGGTCTCTCTGCAGGGAGTCCCACCAAGTCACCAGGCCACACTCGCATGCACACATGCACATATATGTACACACATATGTGCATACATGTACATGCACACGCATACAGGTGCACACAGTTTCTTGCCAGGAGGGAGAGAGAGCCGGTCTCCGTCCTGATGGCAGCTGCCAGGCTTTATTAGCACCCCTCTGGGGCCGGTGTGCCCCTCAGGCCTGACTGGTACTAGGAGCGTCGTTTCCTGGACACCAAGGACCTCAAGAACAGGCCTTCTGAGTGGGGCCTGGAGCGCTGGGGCAGGACCCCGGGGTAGAGAGGGTGGGGTGGGAGACCACGGCCACCCAGCCTCATGCAGGCAGCGGGCCCTGTGGACGTGCCTGCAACCTCGGCCTCGGGCAGGGCAGGGCCGGTGCCGCGATGAGGGCCAGGCTCAGGACCCCGGCCTGCCCGGACTCAGTGTGACCTCCTGCGGCCTGCTCCATTCCGCCTGGGTGTCCTCGCCTGAAGAGGCGTGTCAGGCGCGCTGTGAGTGGTGACAGGGACACGCACGATGCGGCTGGCCCGGGAGCACATGGCGTGAGCAGACGGCCAGTTGGTCATAGCCAGTGAAGGCCAATAGGGTTTCCGTGCTCAAGACCCAAGCTTGGTCCCATGCGGGAGCCCCAGGACTTCCTGGAGGGACAGTGTCCATGGATAAGACTCTCTGGGCAGCTAGGGAGCAGGCCCAGAGGGCGGCCACGTCCCGGACCCCTCCAGGAAGCCTTCCCTCGTGTGTCAGTTCCCCACAGCACTGAGCTTCCCAGAAGCACCGTGGTCCCTCCTGCCCTGGGTGTCCTGCCCGGTTTCGTGTCTGTCTCCCACTCTGGACGGTGAGAGGCCAGGGCCCCGCCTCTCCACGCCTCAGCACAGACTGGCACCAGGTGCTGCTGGTAGCAAGGCGTGGGAGGGATGGACACGCTCTGACCACAGGCACAGGCGCCTCAGAGGAGGAGGAAACAGCCCCAAAGGCCAGGCCAGCCTCCCGTGGCCGGAGACCTGGGAACCCCTCCTGGGAAGGGGCTTGGAAAGGCGGGAGAGTTCAGCAGTGATGGGCCTGGCTGGACAGAGGTGGGCTCTGGACGCCTCCTGCTGGGCCCTGAGCAAGCTGAGGCAAAGGCATGTCGGTGAGACATTCTGTCACTTGTGGCACTTCACTCTGCTGGGGAGCGCCTTCTTGGCGACTCTGGCTTCTGGGAGGTAGAGAATGGCAGTGGGCTTGACTGCAGAATGTGGGTCCTGCTGTGTACTGGGGTCCCCCTGCTGTTCAATGGACAGGAGAGCTACCTGGGCTGAAGGATAGGGAGTCCCATGGAGATGCTCTCACCTCGCTTTGTGCCTCGTCTGTCCTGTGAGCCGGCTGTGGAGGGGGAAGGCATGCCTGGGGCCAGGATGGATGGGGTCCATCCTGAGGGTCCAGCAGGATGGGGGAGAGAGTCTGAGCCAGCCTGGCCACAGGAAGTGAAGGGATGGAGAAGGATTTGGGTGGACACGGGCCCTCCCCCGCCTGACCTCCTTTTGCTCTTTCCCTCAGAGATTGGCTGATGCTGCAGAGAGCTTCCAGAAAGCCCATCGCTGGCAGGACAACATCAAGGTAAGGGCGGTAGCACCTTCCCAACCCTGAGGCACCCAAGGGTAAACATGAATGGGGGGTGGGAGGCTTCCCAGCCCCACTGGAAGGTGCCAAGTGCTCTGTGGGTAGAGCCAGAACCTTTGTCAAGCATTCAGCAAACATTTGTGAGTGCCGGGACTTGGGGTGCAGAGACGAGGCTCTCATTCCACCCAGAGGAGCCGTGGAGTCCGGTTGAGGGGTCAGGCTGCTCTGAAGTGACCCTCTTCAAAGTTGGCGACTCCTTGGTTATGGGGTCTCCTGACTCCTTGAAGAGCTCCTGGCACCTCTCGGCTTTGGTTCTTTCCAGAGACTTTAATACCTTGACCTGGAAGAGACGTGAGGACAGAGCCCTACCCCCTTGACAGGACTCACCTGCTCGGTCACCTGTCTTCCGGGGCCCTCGGGCTGGGGTCGGGGACCAGGCTGCCACGGCCATGAGCCTCTCCGCCCCCCATATTCTCAGAAGAGCTCGAGCACTGAGGAGAGGCAGCATGAGAGCTGGCTTAGAGCTCTCCTCAAGGGCGGGAGGACCTAGGACACGGCGAGGGGAGGGGGGCCCTGCCCAACATCAAACCCAGGTAGCCCTCACCAATTCAGGCAGCCGGTTTGACTTTAGGGGCCTGGATGCACCTGCACCCTTTCTGTCAGACCAGAGGCCCGAAGGTCAGAGTAAGCTGGAAGAGAAACTGAGGCAGGTCCCCTCCCAGATTTAGGGAATCCCAATGCCAAGGATGGCGGAGCCCCCAGGGCCAGACCAGCTGACAGGACGCGCTGGCCTTCTCAGCAGCGTGGGCACTGGGCCACGCCCCCGGTGAGCTCTGCTAAACACAAGGAGAGCACCAAGAGCTGCCCTCTGGGGCCAGGGGACCGGCATGGAGAGAGCGGCAGTGGGACAGGCCCTCGTAGGTGCTCAGTGGGTGACGCTGTGGTGGCCTGGCCAGTCACACCAGCCCGTGGGCCCTGGGTGCTCCTGTCCGGAAATGAGGCAGCAGTTTGCGCTGACTGGCCCCACTGACCTCCCAGCTTGACCTGAGGTTCCTCCAGCTGTGGTGTGACACAGGCCCAGCTGGCCCAGCCTTGCCCGCCCCGCGCCCACCTCCCACCCCACCGCCGCAGCCCATCGGTCCTCCCAGCGTCTGGGGCAGAATGGCGCTGTGGTCAGCCCTCCTTTCCAACTGCCGTGTCAGGCCTGTGCCCTGGAAACACTGCTGCCCCGGCTGCCAGACTGAGGCCAGCCGTGCTCGCGGTGGCCCTGGCAGCACCAGCCGGCCCTGCCTGCTCTGCCGGGGGAGCTAGTGGCAGCTGCAGGCGGGGACTGTGCATGCCGCGGGCTGCAGGAACTTGAGGCTGGGGAATGGGCAGTGCTTTCGCCCTTGCAGGCACACCACGCACCCTTGAAGCCACATCCGTCCCAGTGGCCTTTGGGAAGTGACAGCTAAGCAACAACGTTCCTCCCCAGGACTCAGGAGAGCCGCCTGGCCTGGGTCACAACCCCAGCCTCAAACTTAGGCTCCTAGATCAAGCAGGTCTTCTCTTGGGAATGCCCATCCTTTGGAAGGGCAAAGGCTACCTTCCAGCTCACCGTTGGGGCTTCTCTTTCTAGCCCCTGACCAGGACGAGCCCCCACTGCCAACAGTGCCCGTCTTTGCTACCTCCATCACGGACGGCTCCCAGCACGGCTCCCCTGGGCGGTGGGGGACTCACCTGTGTGCCTGGGTCTCCCTCAGCCCTGCCCACTCCTGAGCTTGTGCCAGTCGGGTGCTCTGTGGACAGTGACCAGGAGCAGCTGGAGCTCAGTCTTCTCACCGCTGAGAGGGGGGGTGGTACCTAGTCCTGGCTGCAGGAGACACTTGGGCCATGACCAGACTGGAATCCACTGCTTACCAGGAGGTGTGGCCCTCTGTGTTCAGACCTCTGACTTCTGAGAAATGATCAGTGGTGTCCTCACATACACGCACGCATGTACACGCACGCACACGCATGCACACGCACACGTGCACGTGCACACATGCACCATCAGCGCCAGCTCAGAGAGTTGGGGGACCCTGGAGCCTGCAGAGTCAGGACTGGGACAAGAGAGCAAGGGGGAGATGTCTGGATAGGAAGCCCCTGCTCCCCTCCCTAGTCCCAGGTCACGACCCCGCACACCTGGCCGTGGTAAGGGCTGGGGATCTAGAGACACAGCCCTCTCCCACCGAAGAAGTGAGGGCCCCAGTGAGCAGGCAGCACCCCATGGCCCCCACAGACAGGCAGCAGGTGCTCTGGTGCCCATTACAATTAGGGTGGATGAAGATGGTCCACCTGCTGGACACTGTGCCCGGTGCCAGCTGCTCGCTGTGCCAGAGTTATCTGCCACTAGGGAGGAGCCGGGCCAGAGCGTGGGTGAGGGGAGCAGGAGAGGCCACTGGCCCTGGGAGCCTAGTGAAGGAGGCAGACTCTACTCTGGGTGTCTGAAAGATGTGACTCTGGCACCCAAAGGGAGGCTGTGAGGCAGGGCCAGGCCAGAGGACCCGGCCGGACAGGACAGGTGGCCTCCTCCTCCTGGGGTCTGGCCCTGCCGTCGGGCCCACTGCCCACCGCTCCACCAGGCTGGTGGCAGACGGCTGCCTCAGGAAACGGTCCTCTTGGCCGAGCTGAGCTGAGCTGAGCTGGCGGTGGGCCGGGGCAGGAAGGCCAAGCTCCCGACTAGTGCAGCGGGTGGCTGGCCTGGGCCCTGCCCAGGGCCCTGGTGGGCAAGCGGCAGCCAGGTCTGGCAGGTCACAGCAGCCGCCTTCCACAGCATTAACCATAGATGCACTGCGGCTCCCCACATTCACCTGAGTCCACTTACCCACTGTTCCCACTTCCCAGAGCCCCTCGTGTCCCCTCCCGTGCTCATTGTCAGCTAAGGAGAGTGTGGGTCTCCTCTGCCCAAGGCCTGTGGGTCTCCCAGGTCCACCTCTCGCGTGGACACAAATCAGCATGGCATGGGCGAGGGAGGGCATGTGTGCGAGCTCAGAGGGGGTGGTTCCTCCCTGCCCGGTTTCAGCAAAATGCCCCCAAAATACCAGGTAACAGAGAGGAGTGTGAAGGGTGTGGATACTTAACGTATACTAAGGATTTCCATTTCAGCCCAGCCAAGGGGTTTCTTCCATTCAGACCCCAGCTGTGAGCTGTGGAGTTGCAAACATAAGGGCCCCCACACCGGGGCATCCCAGCTCCCCGTTCCCTTAGCACCCTCGGAAGAGTCATTATCATCTTGACTTTGTAAGTGGGAAGTCAGGACCCCAAGGTAAAGCCTCACTGAGGTGACAGGATTCAACAAGCATCCCTTGCCTCATCAGCGAGATTGGGGTGAGCCCTGGGCATCCTCATGGGGCCAGGGGGCCCATTGACTGCCCAGGATCCCAGCTCTCACAGGTTGAGGACTGGCAGCCAGAGAACCCCTTCCGGGCCCCTGCATGCATCTGCAGGAGGTGCCGCCTCTTGGGGTTTACCTAGTGGACGGGGCACCAGTGGTGAACACTGGGGCACCGTCGGAGCCAAACCACACAGAATCCTTTCCAAGGACGGCCCCCGCCCCGGTGCAGATGGCCTTTGTCTGCGCACCCCAGCTTCACGTCACGTGAAGCACAATGACCACAGCTGTGCTGACGACTGCTTTCACACACGTGCCCTTGCCCACCGTCATCGCCTGCAGCTCTCCCCTGAGGAGGGCAGGGCTGGCCCTCTCAGGGCGGGCAGCATGGGGAGGAGTCCCGCTGCGTGCCTCTGAGCCCCCGGGAAAGAAGAAGCAGTCGCGAGCCTCACTCATAGTCTGCAAGGGCCAGAGTCCTCTGCACGGCACGTCCCCGGGGCTCTGATGCCGCCAACGTCTGACCCTCCACCGAGACCGCGAAGGGCAGGACCCGCGCACGGCTGGAGGGGCGGTCGGTGAAAGCAGGGTGTCCCAGGCCCGGCCGGGTGCAGGCGGGATCCAGCCACAGCCTCTGAGGGGAACCCGGGGCTCCGGAGGCCTAGAGGGACCAACCCCACCCACGCCCTTTCCTGCCCTTGCCGATGGGTTGCCTAAAAAGTTGGTGAGTGGAGCCCCGCGTCCTAATCTGCAGTCCTCCCGCCGCGCCCGCCTGTTTTCATTACGAGGAAAAGAGCATCAGAGCCGTGTTTATAACCCCCTTTTAGATAACAAATCACATTTTCTTTTCACCAGCGAGTGTGTTGAATTGATATTTTTTCCCCTCGGTTTAATGGGTTTGTGTGTTCAGGAATGATCTTCATCAACCGAAACTCCTTATTGTGTTTGATGTAATGTCAGCTTTCATTACGCGCTCCGGTCAGGGCAGAGCGCAGGGAGAGGCCCGGGCCGGGGCCCACGGGTGCCCATCCTCCGGGATGTGGGTGGGCAGGAGGGTTGCAGATGAGTTGGGGAGGTGGGTTGAAGCCTTTGCTGCCCCGCACAGTGTCCCCGTCTGTGTGATGAGGTCACAGGCCGTTGGTCACAGAAGCCTGGACACATAAGTGTCAGCGCTAGCCACAGCTGATGCCTCAGATGACCGAGACCATCAAGTCACCTTCGGTCTTACATTCAGGAGGCTGTGATCTTGCCAGGCTTGGTGCCGGGCATGTGTTCAGTGTTCTAGGGTGCTTGAGCTGTGCCTGCAGGTCCAGCCTGCACCCCAGGCCTCTGATGGGAGACAAGCCTGTAACTGGGATTCCCAGCAAACCCCAGCACCAGCCACTTCAAGCCACAGCCCCAGACCCATCACCTGGGCAGTCACCAGGACCAAGCCTGCTCTGAGCATGAGGAGCTCGAGCTCAGAGAGGGAACAACGTCACCCTGAGGTCACACAGAAAATGGCACCTAGCCAGGTCAGGACAAGGGGTGACCAAAGTGACTTCTGTCACCGTGGAATAATAAGGCCTGGCTCTGTGCTTGCTGTTGACAACGTACTGTTCATCACTCCTGTTTGAAGACCACGAAGAGACAGGCTCCCAGTAAACAAGGGGCCGCCATGCTTGCTGCAGGGTTTTGCTGCTCAAAACAGGGCTGAGGAGCAGGGGACTCAGACAGTGGCCCTGGCCCGGGGCCCTCGGGCGAGGGGTAGGGTCGCTTCTCCTGAGGGGGTGGCTCGGTGGCACCAGATTCACCTTCTGGCGGCCTCTGCCAGCCATGCTCAGTTCTGATTAAAGATCATTAAACATGAAATTAGCCCATTTGTGCAACGGGTCCCTGGGGTGACCGGCGATCGTGACGTGCAGATGGCCGAGAACCCAGGCGGAGGCAGGGCCAGGGTGGGTGGGGCCGGCACAGGCAGGCAGGACGCAAGGCAGGCGGCGGCTGGGCTTTGTTGTCTCCCGCTCCTGTTGTGTAAACCCCCTTGTATTTCACAACAAATCACAGATAATTAATAAGTACATGCCCGTAATGAGCAGGCTTTTTAATAGAAGAAATTGGAAGATGCAGTGTCGAGTCATTATTTCACTCTTACCCAGCTCGGCTCTATTTTCCCATCTCCCCCACTCCCTGGTGCTGCCTCAGCCAGTCTCCGCAGACAGCCTCTGGCTGCGCCTCCCGGCGGGCTGCAGGCCGAGGAGCTGGTGCTGGGGCGCATGGGTTGTGACCCAGGTACCACGCACCCCTGGAGCCTGTGAGGGGCCCCTGAGCACGTCCTGCAGGGGTGGGAGTGGGGCGCACCCATGCTGACTCGCCCAGCCCTGCCTGGGTGGGGCTCCGGGGAAGGAGGGGCGGCCAGACCCCAGACCTAGGGGCTGAGCGTAGGGCTGCCCCAGCCTGAGCTGTGCGTGCTGAGTCCTCTCTCCCCCTCCAGGAGGAAGACATCCTGTACTATGACGCCAAAGCCGACGCTGAGCTGGTGAGTGTCCCCACCTGCACTGAGGGCAGGGGCGGGCTGACAGAGCCCCCTGTAAGATGCGTGTTGAAGCTCTGCTCGCATTCTGAGCTGCACCCTGTAGAGCCCTGGGGGCACAGGCCCCACTGCCCCCCAGATCCCCCTGGGGGCACAGGCCCCACTGCTCCCCAGATCCCCCCCGGGGGCACAGGCCCCACTGCTCCCCAGATCCCCCCTGGGGGCACAGGCCCCACTGCCCCCCAGATCCCCCTGGGGGCACAGGCCCCACTGCCCCCCAGATCCCCCTGGGGGCACAG
>JAGFMF010011397.1:13634896-13724183 GCA_019455555.1 Galemys pyrenaicus
CCACTGCTCCCCAGATCCCCCCTGGGGGCACAGGCCCCACTGCTCCCCAGATCCCCCTGGGGGCACAGGCCCCACTGCTCCCCAGATCCCCCTGGGGGCACAGACGCCACTGCTCCCCAGATCCTCCCTGGGGGCACAGGCCCCACTGCCCCCAGGGTCACCTGGGGCCCCGACTCCCAGGCGCTCTCTGCACTGAACAGCGGTAGATCCTGCTCCTCTGTCCGGGCAGAGTGATGGACCCCCCTCCAGCTCAGTTCATTGGTCAGCACCAAGAGGGCCCGAGTGCACAAGGGTCGGGGAGAAGGAGCGGCAGGGAAGGGCCTCCCGGAGGGGGCGGGCAGGGCCGGGTCGCAGGTGCAGCGCCACAGGCCAGCGCGCTGGAGGCAGGATGCTGCCCCACATGACCGTTCTCCGGGAAAGGTGGGGGCTCCAGGCCAGCAGGCCACCACCTCAGAAGTGGCTGCACCCACAGAACCAGGAGTCCTGCTGCTCTCTTGCCTTCATGTCACCGACAGGCCGGGGCCACCCTGTGAGACAGAGAGGTCCCCATCAGCAGGGGATGTGCCCGTGAGGGTGGAGGGGACCGACAGAGGGTCAAGAGCGACTCAGGGCCCGAGGGGCAGTGCCCGGTGTCGAGCCACCCGCCTGCCTCTGGGACAAACGTCGTTGAGCCCGTTGCCTCCGTAAATGGAAGTCCCCAGCAGCTCAGTGTAAGGGCCCACCTGTGCTAGCTGGTGCAAGAACCCCAAAGTCCAGTTTCCCTCTCCCAGGCCCGTCAGCCTACGGGAGCTCCTGAGGCGAGCAGGAGGTATACCCAGTGCCACCAGGAGGGGGGCAGGCCGGACAGGAGCCCTGCACAGGGCCCATGGCGCCAGGCCAGCCCGGGTGAGTCTTCAGGAGGGCAGGCGGGCAGGGGCCCAGAAGGCGGGGTGGGTGGGCTAAAGCAGGTGTGCTTCCCCCTTAGCTGAGCCTCCGTGGCTTCCAGAGAAGTTGCTAAAATTAAAGCTGGAATCTGAAATTCAAATGAAGAGCGAACCTTTAATTAGACCCTGAATCTAATTCCTTACCCCCCCCCCCCAGCAGCGGGCTGTAATTTTAGCAATCAGCGCATTAAATATAAACCAGGAGACTGCAGTTACCCACCGTACAGAGCCCTGGGTGTGGGGGTGGCCTGAAGGCTCCTTGACCAGCCTGTGCCCTGCCCCCAAGCAGAGAACCCTGAATTCTCTGCTCCCTGCCGCCCCCAGCTGTATCCAGAAGCCCCAGGAGCTGGCTGTCAATCACTGACACCCTGGCCCCGCCCCTTAGGCCTCTGCTGAGCCACGCAGGGACACTCGTCCTGGGTCACTTAGGCCAAGTGTCCAGCCCAGCCAGGCCCCGGCATAAACACCAGCAAGAGCGCGTTTGCTGACTCCCCTGCTTGTTGTGTTGCTTTGTTTTTTTAATCTTTGCCAGAGGTACAGTTAGAGATCTTTCTAGACCATTTACTTTTAAATTACCAGCCAGAAGGTGGGGGTAGGGGAAAGAGAAGGAAGGAAAAAGTTCGCCAGCTGATAGCTTATCAGAACAGAATCCAAATGTCACATTAGTTGGAAAAGTTGGGAGATTAAATTTTCCAGCGCCCTTCATCTGCCGCTGACATTTCGGGGGCTTTCTTCTCCCGCGCCTCCCCCTCCTCTTTGTGGAACGTGAGTGGCGCACGCCTCAGAGCCGGCGGCTCTGCGCTCTGGCCTCCGTGCGCGAGGCTGCCCCCGCTCTACCCAGCATGGAGGGCTTCTGAGGGCCCCCTCAGGCGTGCTGAGGCGGGCAGAGGGGCAGCACCAGGTGAGGGCCGTGGGAGGGCAGCTCAGGCTTGGATTTTGCCGTGCAACATCTGCCCTTGAGGAGCGGAAAGGGTGTTTGCTGCAGACCCTTCAAGTTGTGCCAGCCCCACCCAAGCCAGCTCACCCAGACTCCCACCCAGGCCTGAGGGTGGGCCCAGAGCACTCCCAGGAGAGGGGCAGCACAGCTGGGGGGGGGGCTTGAACAGGCGGCCTGATCACCCCTCCCAGACCAGACCTGGACAAAGGGCGGGAGGCCGCATGCAGGGGCTTAGCTCCCTCAGGAGGGCGGAAACAGCTGAGCTGAGGGTACTCAAGACGGCCTTGAGAGGCAGCAAAGGAACCTGTGGAAGGGACACTGTTTACACCCCTAATCCCAGGGCACAAAGCCCCCCAGCTTGAACCCTGCACGGCCTCAGCCTCCATCTCTCCGCATCTGGCTTTTCCCGTCTTCCCCTTCACTCCACCACCACCTCCCTCCCCTCCCCCTGCACACCTGCACCCCTGCCTGCCCACCCCTCCAGGCTGCGGCATCAGCACTGTCGTGGCAGACCCACTCCTGCCAGCCTGTGGTGGTGGGCGGGGGCACTCTGCGCATGCCCAGCCTGCCGGCCGAGAGATGCCATAATTGGCACCTGTCAGACGGCTGCAGCTCGTTTTGGAAAGTCACCGGGGCCTTTACCGCCCTGCTGTCAGCAGGCACCGCAGACCTTCCAGGGGGTCGGAGGGTCTCTACGCGGGCCCGGCCCAGCCCAGTTCTCCCCAGGATGGCCCCCAGCTCAGTCCCCAGAGTCACCTTGCCACAGGGGCTGACGCACCTCTCCTAGGTGTGGCTGGGACCCCCTCCCTGGTGCCAGAGGAACCCTGTGCAGGGATGAGCGGGACCCAATGGGGACGTGGGGTGCAGGGCTCCTGGGAAGGGCTGCCAGGGCTGCACGAGGCATGCCCTTGCCAGCAGTCTGCAGTCTACTCCTTCTCGCTGACTTTGAGCTCTGCCTCCTTCGCTGATGACTAGTTTTCAAGGCTGTGGGGAAGGGGTCAGTTTGGTTTTGGTTTTGGAATTTAAATTTAGCAAATGTGGGGATGGGGGGGGCATCAGGGCGTCAAGGGCCTCCTAGGTGAGGGGTCCACACCCGTGGCCACCTATCCCTGTGTCTCTCAGTCTCTCTGTCTCCGATTGCAACAGTCTGTCTTGGAGATGCTGCTGGCCCTACCCGTCTGCCAACCCCACGCCACCATTTTCCAGCCCTGACATGCTGGCGGGGTGGGGGTGGGGTCCCTTTCTGCAGGATGAGCCTGAGAGTGAGGACGTGGAGAAGGGTTCCAAAGCTAACACCCTACGGCTGGACTTCACTGAGGACTCAAACTTCAAGAACAAGGTCAACTATTCATACACAGCCGTGCAGATCCCCACGGATATCTACAAAGGCTGTGAGTATGCAGGGCGAGTGGACGGCCCCACTGCCCGGGGCATTGTCCCACTGTCGGGACGCTGCTCAGTCCAGGTGCCTGAGCAGTGCCACTCACTGCAGCCACCTCCTCCTCCTTGGCACAGGTAGTGGGAGGGAGGCAAGGACATGGGGAAATGGTTTCCAGCCAAGAGCAGCCAGGGGCTAACGATATGGGGAGGGAGGATTTGATAAAGCACGGTCAAGGTTCCAAGCTCTAGGAACTTGAGGTAACCAGAACACTATAGCTAGAAGGATTTAAGTCAGACATGCAGATGAACTTAGAAGATCTTAGAAGGTATGGGCGGAGAGACCAAGAGTCAAACATTGAATGGGGGACCTCCCTGGTGGCGCAGTGGGTTAAGCAACACACTCTGAAATAAATCGCAGCCACTGCAGCACGAGTTCGATCCCTACCGCCAGCCAGGAAGGGGACCCACATGGCGCAGCAGACCTCTCCTGCCTCGCCCACTGCTCCCCTCAGCAGTGTGTTTCAGTCCATTTGCCTGTTCTGCTCCCCGCTCTGTCTCTGGTGGATCCTCTCACCCCCCACACCTGTGGCCTGTTCCCCAGTTCTTGTATGCATAAATAAATAAATCTTTTAAAAAAACAAAACAAAAAAGCATTGAATGGGGAGCTCTAGCTCCATATCATTACTGATGTAACTCTGTGGGTACCTTCGGGGTCATCTCAGACTCCAAGGGGCACCAGTTAGGGGGGGTCGGAGGTCCCAGAGCCGCTGGATAATCTCCAAAAAAACAGGGAACCCCCAAGGTCCTCGGGAGGCTTCTCCACCCCGAGATCAGTCAGCTGTGTAGCCGAGGGGGGGTGGAGGCGGCTGCCCCCGCCCGCCCCTCCACGGCCGCCCACTGCCACCTGCCCGAGCCAGTCGAGGGGCGCTATCGCAGGCAGGCACGCTAATTAAAACAGGAGCCCGTCGTCCTCCCAGTCACCCCTCACCGCCCACACAAATTACATTTTATATGTTTTTTATTTACTGTGTCACTTTTAATTAAATCTGTAATCGCCTGCCTGAGGGGGCATGGTCCCCGTTCCCCAACTCAGCGTGATCTGAGAGTGCGTGCACGGGGTGCGGGGTGCACCCAGGGCTGGATAGCAGCCCTTGCCAGGCAGGAGCAGGGTGCTTGTGCAGTGTGTCCTCAGGTGCTCACTCGTGCGGGCACCGGTCGTGAGGCCTCAGGGACAGCCAGCCAGGGCGGACGCTTCCCTTGGCTCTCAGCCTGAGTCAGGAACCCTCCTGCGAACAGCTAGAGCGGGGCAGTCTACCCTCGGCCTCTTCCTGCGGATATGGGGAAACTGAGGCCCAGTGAGGGATAAGACTGGCCGGGCAGTCCCCTGTGCATACGGGGAAACTGAGGCCCAGCGAGGGGTAGGACTGGCCGGGCAGCCCCCTGTGCATATGGGGAAGCTGAGGCCAGACCCCCTGTGCATACGGGGAAACTGAGGCCCAGCGAGGGGTAGGACTGGCCGGGCAGACCCCCTGTGTATACGGGGAAACTGAGGCACAGCGAGGGGTAGGACTGGCCGGGCAGACCCCCTGTGCATACGGGGAAACTGAGGCCCAATGAGGGGTAGGACTGGCCGGGCAGACCCCCTGTGCATATGGGGAAACTGATGCCCAGCGAGGGGTAGGACTGGCCGGGCAGACTCTCCCTGGGCAGGCAATACTATGTAAAACATTTGAGAGCCTGGCTTTATTTTTTCCTTAAAGAGAAAAATAGAAACTCTTCAACTCACTAAGTTTCTAAATTAGGAACGGGACCATAACGTACTGTTCAATAGGCACAGCCAATGCTAGAAATGGCTTTTGTTTGCACATTACGATCAGTTAAGGGAAGCCGCAGGGACAGGGAGAGGGAATGAGAGCAGCAGGGAGGGCAGGTCTGGGCCACGGACTAGACACAGCAGAGACCACGCTCAGCAGTGTCAGGGCGGAGTGCCCAGGGCCCGGGCAGGGCAGCGCCCCGGGCTGTGCTCAGAGCCTGAGTCGCATCTTTGAACCACAGCTCCTCATCTACTCTGAACGTTCCAGTTCAGAGGCTCTGCAGACGAGAACAGCCCTAGAAGACAGTCTTCGTTCTCCCCTGGGCTGACTCTTTGATGGGGATCTTGGGGGCAGGGGCAGAGGTGATGGTGTCAGTGTTGCTCCCGGGAAGAAAGGAGGCCAGAGAGACCAGAAGAAACGACGGCCCCCAGGGAGAGGGTGTGGGCCAGAGGCCAGGCAGAAGCGGGGTCCAGCTCCTGCTGTGTGGGTCTGCATTGCCACACACAGGACAGGTCGGCTGCACTGGGGAAAACTCACATCACACACACAGGTTTAGACAGGCAGATTTCGGGCCATGCTGCGTGAGGGCAGGGGACTAACCAAGCTGTCCTCAGTCTGCCTGGTCGCAGCATCTGCAGGATGGAATCTGTTCCTTTGCTCTGTGGATGTGCATAGAAGAGGGACATCCAGGTACATAAAAGCAGCTCCAGAGGTGGGGGAAGGGAGGGAGGTTGTGCAGGCGAGACCCACTGGTGTCCTGTAGGGTAGAACGGGTCGTAGGTATGAGCACCTGAGCCCGGCGTGGCAGGCAGGCTGCTGGTGGGGAGGTTCGGCAGTGAGAGTGTCGCTGCCTGGCTGGAGACACTGAGTATAGACACAGGTATATCTGTTGAGGGCTGGCCGTGTTGGGGTGCGCATGCGCATGGCTCTGTTGGAACAGGATCATGGCACAGGCCCTGCCCCTCCAAAGCCCCTGCCCCCGCCCCTGCCTGCTCCTGGCCCCAGTTGATTAATCATGGAGCTGAGTGGCTTCCAGCTTATCAGGTACCTTAATAGCTGAATAATTCCAGCCCCATCATTGGGTCCTTAATTGCTTTCTTGTGGCTGCAGCCCGGAGTGCATGCTGAGTGGGTGAGCTCCCAGCGGACCAGCTGCAAGCTCCAGGCAGCCTGCTGGATGGGCATCCCCACTCACAGCTCCCTGCCACCTGGGTGGCCCCTCTCCTGGGGCCACAGCTGCCCGCCCATCACGTGGGACGTGGCTGAAGGACAGCCAGAGCTGTTTCTTTGCTGCCTGGGAGAGAGTCGGACCAGGAAGTCTTCCTGGAGGAGCTGGTGCAGGCCAGCTGAGCCCTGGGGAATGAGGGAGAGCCTGGATTGGCAGAGGGGAGGAAAAGCTTTCGAAATCCGGGGGCACAGCATGAGCGTCACCCTGGCGAGGCGTGGCAGGGGACACTCCAGGCACCCCACACCCCTGCCCCGTCTGTTCCCCACAGCCACCGTCATCCTGAACGAGCTCAACTGGACGGAGGCCCTGGAGAATGTGTTCATTGAGAACCGCCGGCAGGACCCCACGCTGCTATGGCAGGTCTTTGGCAGCGCCACGGGGGTCACTCGGTACTACCCAGGTAGGTGCCAGCTCCTGTCCCCCGTCCGCTCGGCACCCCACCCTCCTCCATCTCGCAGCCCCCTCTTCCTGGGCTCTGCGGGCTGGGGTGATGACCGCGTGAGCCGCGAAGTGGTCACACCTCCCGGGCCCCAGCCCCCCCTCACTGACCACAGCGGCCCCCCTCACCTCCCTTCTTCCCACAGCCACCCCGTGGCGAGCCCCCAAGAAAATCGACCTGTACGACGTCCGAAGGAGACCCTGGTGAGTGAGCAAGGAGGGGCTGCGTGGGGACACCCCGAGCCCCGCCGCTTCTCCTGCCTGCTCCCCTCCCTCCCACTATCCAGGCCCCTGAGCAGGGTGCAGCCAGCTCTATCCAATTTTCATTTCACACATCGTTGCCACTGGAAAATGGATCCCATCACCCAGGCAGGCCTCCCAGCTGCCTCTGCCCCCATGCGCTGCCAGGCACTCCACCACCTCAGGACCAGGGCTCGGTCAGTGGGAGCTCCCGGGTCAACACCTCTGCCAGCCTGCCCCACCCCTACCCTCTCTCTGCCTCTCTGGCAGCGCCCTTAGCCTCCTCCGCTCCTGCGCCTGTCCGGTCCCACATCGGCAAGGCCAGGGCACACGCCCCCCGCTCCCTGTCTGGGCCGGCTCTCTCAGCCCTGGGCAGGACGTGGGGTTCTCAGGGCCCAGAAGCCGGTCTGACCTGTGCTGTGGACACTCAGTAGAGACATACGGAGCGCACGTGGGTAAGGAAGGACCCGCACGGCCCCATGAGGCTGGCCCTGACCGAGGCTTCCCCCGGACAGGTACATCCAGGGGGCCTCGTCGCCCAAGGACATGGTCATCATCGTGGACGTGTGAGTGGGCGAGGCTGGCGGGCGGGGCGGGCACACGGGTCTGCGGCTGGTGCATCTCGGGGTGGTGAGAGAGCGCCTGAGGCCCACCTGGCACCTCCGTGCTGCCCAGGAGCGGCAGTGTGAGCGGCTTGACCCTGAAGCTGATGAAGACGTCCGTCTGCGAGATGCTGGACACGCTCTCCGATGACGACTACGTGAACGTCGCCTCGGTGAGCACCACGGCGGCAGCCGGGCCAGGAAGGGGTCCCCCAAGCCGCACGCAACCGCCACCCCTACCCCCCGCTCAGCCCAAGCCACTGACCGCTCCCACTGTCCCTGCAGTTCAACGAGAAGGCCCAGCCCGTGTCGTGCTTCACGCACCTAGTGCAGGCCAACGTGCGCAACAAGAAGGTGTTCAAGGAAGCGGTGCAGGGCATGGTGGCCAAGGGCACCACGGGCTACAAGGCCGGCTTCGAGTACGCCTTCGATCAGCTGCAGAACGTGAGTGCCATGGGCGGGCAGGCGGGCGGCTGGGCGGGCCTGGGCTTGAGGACACCAAGGGCGTCGAGACGATGGCCCTGTTGGCGCCCACCCAGCAGCTCGCCATCCGCTGTGGCTGAGCAGGGCCACAGGGCTGGGTCCACCGAGGGAGGGAAGCCCCTGGAGGAGGGAGGGCCCGAGAGCCGCCTGACGCCACACTGCTCACGCCCAGTCCAACATCACGCGCGCCAACTGCAACAAGATGATCATGATGTTCACGGATGGCGGGGAGGACCGCGTGCAGGACGTCTTTGAGAAGTACAACTGGCCCAACCGGACGGTGAGCCCAGCCTGGCGGGGCCGCCTGACCCGCACGCCGCGTGGTGGGGGCTGTCCGCCGTGGCCCGGCAATAACCCGAGCCCCACACAGGTGCGGGTGTTCACCTTCTCCGTGGGGCAGCACAACTACGACGTCACCCCCCTGCAGTGGATGGCCTGTGCCAACAAAGGTACTGTGCCCGGTGTCCCCAGCGGGCCTGCTGCCATGGCCTGCGGTCCATCCAGCGGCTTGCCCCCCTGTCCGTCTCCCCAGCTGCTCGATCGTCCGTGACTTGTCCAGCTTTCCATATAAGTGCTGTCCATCTGTCTGACTGTCTAACTTGTCCTTCTGACTGAGCTCGTTCTGCCCATCTGTCCACGGTCCATCTGTCTCCCAGCCTGTCTGCTCCTGCATCTGTTGATTGGTCACCCCACCTCTCCATGCACCTGCGCCTGGTCGCCAAGTGGACTCTGAATGTCACTGCCACCCTAGAATGAGGGACTGCAAGCCTCAGGCTCCCTCCACCCCCGTTCTGCATCCTTCAACCCCTGTGCTCATGTCTCCTCTGTAGCATCAGTTCCACTGACAGGGTAATGGCAGGGATCACTAAAAGGATATGAATTTGGGGAGCAGTGATGCGAAAAAGAGAGGGTGCCTGAGGAACATGTCAGGGTTGTAGACATATCCCAGGGTACTGGGCCCTCGATCCTGTGGGTCCTGTGCATCACTCAGGCCCACCTCTGCCTCCCCTGCCCTCACAGGTTACTATTTTGAGATCCCTTCCATTGGCGCCATCCGCATCAACACGCAGGTGAGACTGTGGGGGGCCTCCTCCTTGCTTCCGCTTGGATGGCAGGAGGTGGGCTGCTATGGGGTGCGAGCGCCCCCTGGTGGCAAGATGGTGCATGGGGCGGCACCACAGGAAAGGTGCAAAGGGACCGTCCACGCCTGACCTCTGACCACGCCCCTCCTCAGGAATATCTAGACGTTTTGGGCAGGCCCATGGTGCTGGCAGGCAAGGAGGCCAAGCAGGTGCAATGGACCAACGTGTACGAGGATGCGCTGGTAAGGTCTCTGGGCAAGGAAGGGGTGGGCTGGCATCTTCTCCCACGATGTGCCCGCAGGGTCAGTTCCCTGCCAGCCCCCCTCAGGGAAGTAAACCAAGTAGAGGAGAAGGAGGTGGTCTGTGCTTGAGGCCCTGCTCTGAAAGCTTGTGGCAGAGGCAGAGCAGGCCACAGGAAACCAACCCATCCTCTCTCTCCCCTCAGGGGCTGGGGCTGGTGGTGACAGGGACCCTCCCTGTTTTCAACCTGACACAGGATGGCCCCGGGGAAAAGAAGGTGAGGTCCCTGCTGGGGAAGGGCAAGGCCTGGCTGGAGAGGGCTGGTCGTGTCGGGGCTGGGGGAGGGACAGGCAGGCCTGCAGGTGGACGGGGCTGCTGTGAGAGCCCCTCGAGGCCTGGGGCTGAGGGCAGGCAGAGCCCTTCTCCGGGAGCTAAGCCCCTGGCAGACCCCCACGCCTCTGCCCCCAGAACCAGCTGATCCTGGGCGTGATGGGCATTGACGTGGCACTGAATGACATCAAGAAGCTAACGCCCAACTACACGGTGAGCGTCCACCGCCCGCGTGGTCACGGGCCAGGCGCGGGGAGGAGGCTGGCGGGGTTACCACACCTCCGGGAAGACCTCTGAGGTCAGGCTTCCGGAGGGGGCGCCTCGGGCCTCCAGCCAGAGCCGCTGACCTTCTGTAGGCCTGACCATCGGTCAGGTAGGCGCAGCGAGCCGGCTCCTCGAACTCAGTTCTGCTCTTTTACTGAGAAAACAGCCACAGACAAAACATAAATAAATGGGCGTGGCTATGCTTGAGTACAGTTTTACTCACCGATACTGAAACGTGAGTGTCAATTTTTACGTGTCATGGAAAAAATTCAGTCTTTTCAACCATCCGACTTTATTTTTATGTAAAAATAAAGCCCCTTCTTAGCCGAGAGCCACTCAGTGACAGGCAGTGGGGCGGCTGCACCCGTGGGCCCGGCTCGCCGACGGAGCATAAGCAGGAGAGTCCTGGGAGAAAGGAGATGAAGCTTATACTGTGGAGGCAGAAGGGCTCTCTGGGCCAAGGCCTGAGGGGAAAAACAGACTCGTAAACCAGAGAAGGGGCAAAACCAGTGTGGCTGGCCCAGGGCTCTGGTTGTGAGTTCTGGGAGGTGGCCCCTACCCCTGGGCCCAGGTCACCAGCCCGCCCACCCCACCTCGGTGAGAAAGCTTCTCCGAGAAGTCAGGGCTCCAAGGGCCCCCTCACGGAGGGTCTGGGCCTGAACTTCCACCTGGAAGGGACTCTGCGGGCCCAAGGCACTCTGCGCTCGGTAGCGCTGGAGGCCAGGAGGCCGGAGTGGGGGAGAGGGAAAGGCAGTCTCAAGAGCCAGTGGAGTGCAGCAGCCCCACGACCCACAGCTCCCTGAGAATCGGGGGGAGGGCCGAAAACTGCAGAGGCCACATCAAGGTCCATCAAGAGGACCCGGCCAGCCTCAACCAGGACCAGTGCATGAGGGCTACCTGCCTGCCGGGCTTGGCTTGAGCGGGAAACGGGCTGCATGGCATGTGAGGGCCCTTGGGCCACCCAGGCAGGAAAACGCCCTTTGAGGCAGAGGAGGGGCCTGGAGAGTCCCTGCCCAGCTGTGTAGACCCTGAACCCCCAGTCTACACCCACAGCTTGGCGCCAACGGCTACGTGTTTGCCATTGACCTGAACGGCTACGTGTTACTACACCCCAACCTTAAGCCCCAGGTGAGCCAGGCGGGTGGCCTGGAACGGGAGGGTAAACCCTGTGAGATGGGGACCCCTAACTTCCTGCCCCGCCACCCCTAGACCACCAACTTCCGGGAGCCTGTGACTCTGGACTTCCTGGATGCAGAGCTGGAGGATGAGAACAAGGAGGAGGTAAAGAGGAGGGGAGCGGGTGGGAGCACCAGAGCAGGGGGAGACGGGCCCTGCCCCTCACCTCACGTCTCTGGCCCTTCCAGATCCGCCGGAGCATGATTGACGGCAACAAAGGCCACAAGCAGATCAGAACATTGGTCAAGTCCCTGGATGAGGTGAGGCGATGGGGGCACAGTCAGGATGGGCACCCTCCTACCCCCTCATGCACCCCTACCTGCTAGCCCGAGGACCTGACCCCGCCTCTCCTCCCAGAGATACATAGATGAGGTGGTGCGGAACTACACCTGGGTGCCTGTAAGGAGCACCAACTACAGGTGAGTGGGGCAAGGTCTGGGTGGGCAGGGAGGAGCGAGGTAGCCCCCCAACCAAAGTCTGAGCTCGACGCTCCCTCCCTTTCCCGTCCCTGTCCACGTTCTCAGCGGCAGGGACCGCAGTCCAGGGCCCAGCAGCCAGGGCTGCTCGTGCCAAGGAGGACACGGTCCCAGGACCTCTCACTGGCCCGCTAGGAACAAGCGCCCCTCCTGTCACTCCTGCCTGGACTCTCCCCAGTGCCAGCGCCAGGAAGCCATCCTCAGCAAGTTCTGGGGCATGCTCTTGACAGCCACCCGCCTTGGAGCTGGGTCAGGCCCAGTCAGGCAGACTGTCTCCTGTGCGCCCGAGGGGGGTCCCGCTCACACGCCAGCACCACCCGTGACTGCCCCTGCTTTTCACTGGGCCTCACGGGGCCTGAGTCTCGGGGCCGTGGCTCCCACCCATGGTAGCAGCCCCCAAACCTCCACCCAAGCCAGAACAGATCCGCTGATTGACTGCTCTGCCCACCAAGGGGCTGCTGCTGACCGGTGCAGGAGGCTGGCCGGCGGCGTGTTGGGGGAGCAGCTCAGGAGAGAGTGGGGTGGCGGGTGGGGGTTTGCTTTGGGGCTGGTATTCTGAGGCCTCCAGGAGTTTGGGTAGTGGAGGCTCCAAGCCTCTGGGTGTGACCAGGGTGCTGTCCTCTTGGCCAGGAAGCTCCCACAGCCAACCAGGGAAAGCTGTCCTTGCTGGCCGGGAGAGGGGGCCCCACCCTGGGCCTCTCAGCCCAGCCCAGCTCTAAGGCTGTGTGTGGGAAGAGGGGGCCTTGCGGTCTCCTCCTCCCCGACAGTGCCCTGTGCTCTCCCTCTTTTCTCCTCCCCAGCCTCGGGTTAGTGCTCCCTCCCTACAGCACCTTCTACCTCCAAGCCAACCTCAGCGACCAGATCCTACAGGTCAAGTGTAAGTGGCCCTGCCCTGCCTGCGCCCTGCCCCCGCCTCTGCCCTGCACCCTGGCACCCTGGCCGGCCCCAGGCAGCATAGCCAGCCTCTTGGGGCGAGGCGGCCCCTCCTGCCCAGTCTGCCCACCCCCAGGCACCCGCAGGCTGGGCATCGGCCATCGGAAAGTCTGTGGAAATCTGCATGCTCACCTTTTCTCAGATTTGGTTCCAGATCATTCTCTCATGGTTTCTGTTGAGGTTTCTGTTTTTGGTTTCTCCTACTCCGTGTCTTCCCTCCTTAGCCTGCCTCCCCCACCCCGCATACCCCCAGGGGCTGCATTCTTGGAAGACACCCCCTCCCTCCTCTCATCCCTCCTTCCTGTTTTCCCCACAGCTCCCCCTGTGGTGCCTCCCCCCAAGGTCTCTCCCCCTCGGCCCTTCTGCTGTTTTCCCCTCACTCACCCTCACTCAGTGCACACTCTTCCCCTCACCTCTTCTCCACACCCCCACCCTCACCTCCTCCCACCCCCTGCTCTTTGCTCTCCCCCTCTTCTTCCCTTGCACCTTTCTCTTTCCTTCCCTACCTCCATCCTTGTCTTTCCCCTCCCTGCACCCCCACCTTCTCCCTCCTCTCTCTCGCCTCTGTCCCCTGCTCACTCCTTCCATTTCTCTCTCCCACATCCCCTCCCTCTCCCCTACCCAACCCCTTCAGTCTCTCTCCACCCCTGCCTCAAGCCCTCCTCCTTTCCTCCCTCCCCCTTTCCCCCTTCCCTCCTTCCCTTTCTCCTGTACCCCAGCTTTCGCCCTTCTCCTCTGCCTGTGGCTCACCCCTGCATGTCCACTCATCCTGGGCCTCCCCCGAGAGGCCTCCGGAGCCTGTGGCCCCGCCTGCCCGTCGCCCGAGGTCACTGGGAGGGAGGCTGGGGCTCCGGCCCCACCGGGCACCCCCACCTGCCTGGCCGACTGGGGCTCATCTCCTTGAAGTTTTCTCGCTCTCTCTTTCTCTCTCATGTCGTTTTTTTGCAAGAAGTTTCCTTTCGGTATGATGATGAGACACAATATTTTCATTCAAACAGCCATTGAATAAAATATTGTTTGTGCCCCTCCCCTTCCCCTCCCCCTTTTCGTTTGTTTTTGTGTTTGTGTTGTTTTTGTTTTCCTCGCTTTCTCTCTTGGTGGACTGTCCCAGTGCCAATCAGCAAACTGAAGGGCAAGTATATCCAGAACCAGTGCACCCTCCTCCCCACCCCCCACCCTCACACCCCTGCTTGCCCCCCTCCCTGCCCAAGGCCAGCCAAACCCCTGCTCTCCAGGGCCCCCCAGCATCTCCTTGAATCCTCTAGTTCTTGCCTCTCCTCTGATCCCTAAACCCGATACTAAAGCCACAGTCCTTTGTCCTGACCTTGCCTTCAAGGTGGTCTCCAGCGTGTTCTGAGAGCTCAGAACCCCTCTTCCTCCTCACTCCTTCTGGGCAGGCCCCTGCCCCCTCCCACCCTGCACTTTCTCTGTCCCTCCAAGACAACTCAACAGTGGGGACAGGGCTGGAGGCCTCTCCACTACCTCCCACCCAGCAGGGCAGGGGGCCTGAGATGCAGGGGGTAGGTCATCCCTCAGAGGGGTTATAAGGGCTGACAGGAAAGAGTCAGCTGCTTGAGGCTGCTTCTGGGGTAGTTCTCCCTCCTCTGACCTACAGAGATGGTTCCAGAGGCTGGCAGCCTCTACTCAAGAAGACAGTCTTCTACAGAAGGCTCTGGAAGCCTCAGACCCTGACCCACAGGCAGGGGCAGGATAGGGCAGCGCATCCAGGCCACAGAGCAATGCTGTGGTGCCATCCTGGGTGCTGGCCTGGGTGCTGAAGCTCCTGTCTCCTGCCATCCTCACTGCTCAGGCTCCAGGGTGCTAGGTGCTCCTCGGGAAGGTGGGCAGGTGGGGAGTTGTTCCCGAGAAAATAAGGGCAGGCCTGCTCAGAAATGAAAGGGAATCTGTCTGGACCCCAGGAGCCAGCAAAGGAGCCAGAGGGAATCTGGCTGGGTGTGAACAAAAAGGTCTGGCACTCACAGACTGACCGTGCCAGGACCGCCACTGCGAGAGGAAGGCAGAGAACGCGGGAGTAAGAGAAGACAGAATGCCAGGGGCTCTGCCAGCACTGCGGAGGGAACCGGGGCAGATGGGCATGGAGAGCCGCAGAGGGGTCCCTCCTGGGTACCCACGGCCTGAAGCAGGGGTGCACCAAGAAACCCTAGAGGTCTGTCCATCCTGGTCCAGCAAAAGGGATACAGTTGCCTCCACTGGCCAGGTGGGGTGGAGGACTGCCCTATTCCCACTGGCTTGAGTTGTCTTTCCTCCCCCTCCCAGCTCCATCCCAGGGACCCCAGAGATGCAGGGCCCTGAGAACAATGATAACTATAGCCTAGTCGCCCTTCCTGCTCCCCTACCTCCTTTTCTTTCTCCTCCTCTGGACCCCTCCAACCCTTTCCCTGTCGGCTTGTGTCCAAACCCCACCTCACAGTCCTATCAGAAAGCAACAGTCCAACCAGTGACTGCCCAGCCCCTCCAGGTCCGCGAGCCCCCCTCCCCCAGAACCTCGCAGTGCATTGTGGGAGTATTTGGAAGCAGGAAAGACCCCTCTTCTGCAAAAATTAAGCCCCCTAAAGAGAGGTTAGAATCTGCAAAAACAGTATGGGAAAGTGGACTGCCCAGCGTGGACAGGTCAAGGGCAGTGGACGCTGCCCAGATGCAGCCCAGCAAGGTGGCCAGCACAGCTGAACAGGGAGAGGCTGCAGAGGCACCCAGGGGCCACATCCCGACTCACTCACAGCCCCACAGAGATGCAGCATACATGCTCATGCAAGCAGACGTGCTTTCCACGTGCAGACACACACACGTGCCCGCTGAGGCCGCGAGCCCAGGCGCGGGCCAGCTGGCCTGTCCCTCAGCGGCGTCCTTGTGGCTTGGGAGCCCTGGCAGCTCTGGGCCGGACAGGCGCTAGGAGAGACCCTCCTTCCCCACCTGCTGCACGTGCCCCTAGCACAAGAAAGCAGGTGCACAGCTTCCAGCAGCCTCCCTGTCCCTTCCCGGTTCCCAGACATTTCATACAGGGACACAGGACAAGGGTGGGGTGCAGAGGGCACCCCAAGCCAGAGCAGCCACAGTGGAAACACTCCCAGGCACCTGGAGGGCTCCCCTCACGCAGCCTCCTACCCCAGAGAGGGCCGCCAGACCCCCACAATGCACTGCGGCCCACCCCAGCTGCCCACGCTGCCCATGCTGTCTCTGGTTGGACTGTGTGTACCCGTGAGAAACCCCTCGGTTTGGCCATGTTGATGCCTGACACAGAACAAAAGCAAGACCTACCAAAATGCAAACAGCTGCAGCAAAGAGATAAAATTCTCAGTCAAAAGCCAATTCCCTTCCTCAAAGTCTCTTTGGAGGCGAAGGAAGCTCAGCATGCGTTTTTTTTTTCCATTATGGATGTGATAAGAGAGACTGGCACCTCCCCTAGACCATGCATATATATAGCAGTGTGTGTATATATATATGTGTGTGTGTGTGTCCGTGTATATGTGCTATACAGCCGTATGGAAGCATATACAGCCACGCCAAGGGACTCACTGCCGACAGAGGACCAGGCCCGGGCAACATATTGGCTATAACTGCCCTCCTCCTGCGATGCTGTAGTCTCCACAGGCCCTCCACCCCTCCCCACCCACCCCTTTTCTCTGGCTCGAACTTGAACGTGGAAGTGGCGGGTTCCCTCTTTGCTGGTGTCTCCCCCTCCCTCAAGTCTTCCTCTTCCCTGTCCCTCCAGCCCCATCAGCTCTGAGCCCCCTGGCCTCCCACCTCCCCAGCCCCCGCCGGATAACCCCCCGTTTCTGTTGCAGATTTTGAGTTCCTGCTCCCCAGCAGCTTTGAGTCTGAAGGACATGTTTTCATTGCTCCCAGGTAGCTTGCGTGTGGCCTTGCTGAGGTGTCCTCCCCACCCCACCGCCCTGGCCCTGCCTCCTGCACTGCTGCCTAGAGCTCTGTGTGTCTGTCCTGTGTCACCCCACCCCCGTGAATCACCCCCTGTGTGCGGCCATGTGCATATGGGGACCACGTAGCCACACCAGGCAGCAGTGGCCAGTGGCCCGCAGCTCCAGCTCCCGCAGGCCCAAGGCAGAAGGGCTCTGGACTCTGCTGACTTCCCCTGCCCTCCCAGGCCACCAGGAAGGAGCCCTTTGTGCCCTGGGCTCCCTGTCTGCAGTAAGCCCCACACTAGGCAGCTGCTGCTCTGGTTAGTGGTGCCCTCTCCACCCCTCCACCCTGCACCCTCTCCTCGTCCTGTGTCAGCCAGTGTTTGTGTGGGTCTGGGGGCTGAGCTAGCCAGAGCCCCTGTCAGCAGTGCCAAGTCAGGTGTGACGGCTCACAGAGGAGGGTGGGGGCGGGGAGAGGGGCGAAGGCTTCAAGGAGCTGCTCCAGCAAGTGAGGAGTCAGGGCCCAATGGAGCCCAACCTGGACCGTCCCTGGAGTGGCCACTTAGCATGTACACACACAACCTCGTATGCACGCTCTGCCCATTGGCCCACACCCAAGGGGCCAAAGGACCTCCCAAAGCCCTCCCCTGTGACTGGGGGCAGGTGGGTGCAGCTGACAGAGACCCATGGGCACTCTCGGGCACCACACGGGGGCTCTGGATTCCCCTCACCTCCATGTGTGTGCACGTGCGTGCATGCACCCACCGATTTCTCTGTGACTCTGTAGATGTGTGTTTGTACTTGTGCGTCATCGTGTTTGTGAGAGTCCGAGTGTAACTGTGGGGTGGGCTGCGTGCCTCAGCGGCAGTGGGAACATGGGAGCAGGCCTGTGTGGCCCACGTGACCCCAAGGGCAAGAACTGTGTCTGTTTTCGTCACCTCTGTGTCTTTGGCTCTTGACGGCTCAATGAATATGTGTCGGGTGAGTGAATGGAGTAACCCACAAAGGTGAACGCATATACCGTGTGGGGAAGGAGCTGCAGGTGGCTTGTAGTTCAAGCACAGTTTTGGGGGGCCCTAGGTGTATTCGGTGTGATCTCCACACACAGATGTGCAGGCTGTGCACTGCAGAGGGCCTGGGGGTGCAGGCCAAGTGGGGACGGAGACCCAGTCTCGGGTGCCCTCCCCGACTGTGGGCCCCAGCACAGGCGGGGGAAGGAGCATGTATTTTTAAATTCCCACAGCTGCTGCCGTGTGGGCAGCGGGGAGATCCGTGGCGGCACAGGTGTGAGTGAGGGATGGGCAGGCGAGAGCTCCAGCTGCCAGGGCCGAAGGCCTGCCTGCCGAGACTTCTAAGGAGCAGAGCACCAGTGGGCCCACACCCCACAGGCCCTGTGCCCTCTGGACCCTGAGCCTGAGCCCAGCAAGGGCCTTGAGGAGGTGAGAGATTTGGCCTGTCCACCTCCGGAGGAAGAGCATTCTGGGCAGCCAGTTTGAGGACCCACATGCTGCCCCCACCACCTTCCCGTCATCATCTGTGGCATGAAAAAGGTGAAGCTCAGGGAGCTTGAGCGAGGTGGCCCAAGGTGAAAGGAAGCAGCAGTTTACGGTCTTAGCTTAGGTGCCGGTACTCTGTCCACTCTGCACCCACGGACCACGCCAGCATACAGGTGGATGAGCCGGCCAGGAGGCATTTTCCAGGCCTCCCAGGTACACTGTGTGGGTGCAGCTACATGAGAGAAGTGGAAGGCTCGACAGGGCCATGGCCAGGAGGGGACCCTGCAGGGTGGAGGAAACGGACCCTCCTTCTCAAGTCAGCGCCCCCCTGTTCAGACCTGGCCGCCTGCCAGCACCTGGCAGCTGCAGTCTGCAAGAACACCAGCCTCCTGAGAACGCGGCTTCTCAGCACATGGCCGGGCAGGCCTACTGCTGCGCCTTGACCCCACTGCCCTGTCCAGCCCCCCAAGCGTACTCTTCTCGCCCCTCCTCACCCCCAGAGAGTATTGCAAGGACCTGAATGCCTCAGACAACAACACCGAGTTCCTGAAAAACTTCATTGAGCTCATGGAGAAAGTGACTCCAGACTCCAAACAGTGTGAGTGCCCCTTGGGCTGTCTGAATCTGGGCAGTGCCCAAGGAGTATGGGAGCAGCCTAGAGGAACCCAGAGCCTGGGCAGGCAGAAATGTACAGGCTTGAGCCCAGGGCAGAACCCGCACCTGGTCACAGGAAAGCCCCTGCTGGGATCTCAGGCGTGGGGAGGGAGATGGATGGGCAGGGACCCACAAGAAGATGCCCCCTCCATGCCTGCCCTCCCATTCCAGGCAACAACTTCCTTCTGCACAACCTGATCTTGGATACAGGCATCACGCAGCAGCTGGTGGAGCGCGTGTGGCGGGACCAGGATCTCAACACGTAGGCACCACCCAACCCGCAGGGGCAGGGAGTTGGGATGGGCCCAGCCGCCCTGCCCCTGCCAGGCCAAGGCAGGCCTGTGACCTCACCTCCATGCCGCCCCCAGGTACAGCCTTCTCGCTGTGTTCGCCTCCACTGATGGTGGCATCACCCGTGTCTTCCCCAACAAGTGAGTGACCCACCCCACTCCCCAACATCTTGCCCCTGCTTGGGAAGCTGCCTCTGCCCTGCTACCCAGAGGTCTTCTGCTGGGACCACTATCCCCCACAACCCACCCCTTCCACCAACCTCTGTTTCGGGTGATCAGGGCAGCAGAGGACTGGACAGAGAACCCTGAGCCCTTCAATGCCAGCTTCTACCGCCGCAGCCTAGATAACCAAGGCTACATCTTCAAGCCCCCGCACCAGGATGGTGAGTGTCTCCCAGGTGCCCAGCAGCAGGTGGGATGCTGAGGTTCCCCGTCTGCTCAGCCAGACCCAGAGCTTGCTCTTTGAAAGCCCCTCTCTGCTCTGTGACACAGGCTGGCTGAGGCTGGGGCAGATGAGAAGAGAGAACTAGACTGTGCAGACACTATGCTGGGTAGTGGGCACTTGGCCTTGGGTTAGCCTGGGCCCGAGGCCCACAGGGCCCAGGGTGGTGTGGTCACTGTGGCCGCTCACTTCTGACCACCCTGCCCCACCCACTTCAGCCCTGTTAAGGCCACTCGAGCTGGAGAATGACACGGTGGGCATCCTCGTGAGCACGGCTGTGGAGCTCAGTCTGGGCGGACGCATGCTGAGGCCAGCAGGTAATCGCCCATACAGAGACCAGGAGTGAAAAGGTACTTCCCAGGCAGGCAGCCATTGATGGCCCCTTGCTTTCCCCCATAGTGGTGGGTGTTAAGCTGGACCTAGAGGCTTGGGCTGAGAAGTTCAAGGTGCTAGCCAGCAATCGTACCCACCAGGACCAGCCTCAGAAGGTACTTGGGTAGGGGTGGAGGCAGCAAGCCCAGCAGCACCCATTCTGGAGGACCCTACCAGTGCCCCCACTCGGAGTGGCTCCAGTGCCTATGGGGAGGCAGGGGTTGCAGATGGCATGGGGACCCAGATGTGTGAAGGGTGATGGGAAGGGGGAAACCGGTGGGCTCCTTACGGTCCTTGCTCTCTGCCCAGCAGTGCGGCCCCAGCAGCCACTGTGAAATGGACTGCGAGGTTAACAATGAGGTATGTGTATCCAGAGCCCTTATTTACCCCAGTCCCGGACTTCTTCGTCTGGGTTGCAACTTCCAGGCTGTCCCTTGACCTGTGGTTGTCAATATCCCCACCTGATTTCACAGCTTTACCCAGAAGTGGGGAGGAGCAAATTTGTACCCCCTCCACTCAACCACTGGGCTGCTAAGGCCTGAGGAGCAAAGTCTGGTGTAAGCCCTGAGCCCCTTTCCATTTTCCTCCATCTTCCCCACCTCTCAGGATCTGCTCTGTGTCCTCATCGATGATGGGGGTTTCCTGGTACTGTCAAACCAGAACCATCAGTGGGACCAGGTGAGGATCAGAAAGAAGGTGGAAGGAGGGGGCTGGCATTTGAGGCTTCTAGGGGTGTGGCAATGCCAGCCTATGCCTACAGCTCCCTCCCCGCATCCCCAGGTGGGGAGGTTCTTCAGTGAAGTGGACGCCAACCTGATGCTGGCCCTCTACAATAACTCCTTCTACACCCGCAAGGAGTCCTACGACTATCAGGCAGCCTGTGCCCCCCAGCCCCCTGGCAACCTGGGTGCTGCACCCCGAGGTGTCTTTGTGGTAAGCCCCAGTGAGGCCTGGCCTGGAGGGACAACTTCCCACAGATGACCCCCATCTCTGACGGGAGGGCTAGGGGTGACCTGGGTCCAGGGCAGCAGTGGCAGCCACGCCCTCTCTCCACTGCAGCCCACCATTGCAGATTTCCTTAACCTGGCCTGGTGGACTTCAGCTGCCACCTGGTGAGTACTGAGGGGGTGGGGGGAAGAGAGAGGGCTCCAGAGAATTGGGGCGGGGCACTGACCTCTGCTGACCATTCCCGCTCGGTGACCCACGCCTTGCAGGTCTCTGTTCCAGCAGCTTCTCTACGGCCTTATCTACCACAGCTGGCTTCAGGCAGGTAGGTAGGGCTTTGGCGGCCCTCCTCAAACCCCACTCCCCAGCTAGGCAGAGGCCCTCTAAAGATAGGGCGGGGCTGCGGACTGAGCAAGGCAGACGCCCAACCTTGTTGGGGTGTTCGGGTGGGGCTGAGGCAGGCGCTCTGGGCCCTCACAGACCCTGCCGAGGCTGAGGGGAACCCCGATGCGCGCGAGAGCAGCTGCGTCATGAAACAAACCCAGTACTACTTCGGCTCGGTGAACGTCTCGTACAACGCCATCATCGACTGCGGCAACTGCTCCAGGTGCCAGCTGGGAGTGGGGCGCCCACTCCTTTGTGGGCGGCCAGGGCGGGGCCGGGGCGGGGCCGGGGACGGCGGCGGGGGCAGGGCCGGCGGCAGGGGCGGGGCCGGGCGAGTCTCAACGCCCCGCCTTTCTGTGCCGCCTGCAGGTTGTTCCACGCGCAGAGACTGACCAACACCAACCTTCTCTTCGTGGTGGCCGAGAAGCCGCTATGCAGCCAGTGTGAGGTGGGTCGGCTGCTGCAGAAGGAGACACACTGTATCCTGCCCCCGCCCCTCCTAGCCGCCCGCGCCCCTCCCTCCCTGCGCGCCCCTCCGTGCCGCCGCCTCCTTGACTCCCCACCCATGCCCAGCGGACGGCCCGGAGCAGTGTGAACTGGTGCAGAGACCACGATACCGGAGAGGCCCGCACATCTGCTTCGACTACAACGCGACGGTGAGGAGAGGGGCGGAGAACTTGACATCAGCTCCCCTCCCCCAGGGCTCACGGGCCCTGCGCCCACCCTGCCCCGGCCCACCCTGGCCGACCTGCTCTTGGGCTTTATTCCGCAGGAAGATACGTCAGACTGCGGCCGCGGAGCCTCCTTCCCGCCATCGCTGGGCGTCCTGGTCTCCCTGCAGCTGCTGCTGCTCCTGGGCCTGCCTCCGCGGCCGCAGCCTCAAGTCCACGCCCACGCCTCGCGCCGCCCCTGAACGCCGGCCCCCACTCCGCAGGCCTACCCTCCTCTCACCCGCCCCACACGCCCCGCCTTAGAGCCTCGCCCCCTCCCTCACTGAAGGACCTGAGCGTGCTAGACCCTCCCCTAGAGTCTGCACCTTAGAGCGGTTTTCCCAAAGGAGGGCACGTAGGTCTTCGGGCCCCCAAGTCACAAGTCACCGCTGAACTGTCCATTCGTAACCCCTCCCCCCAAAACTACCCCCCCAGCCCTGTACCCTCTCATTCCCACTGGACTCACCCACCGCTGAGGCAGGCACAGGGAAGCCACAGTACTGGTGCCAAACCAGGCCTCCACTGCCCACCCTGTCCCACCCCAAAACTCCTTTGTGGGAGACCTAGGCCCTGGCCCCTAGCCTGCCCCTTCTGTCTCACCTAGGACCAAATTTGGATTTCCTGAGAATCACGTAGGAAGTTGAGATGGGCAGTTTGTGACCTTGTGCACCCCAGCTTAAGTTCAGGCAGGAGAGAGGTCCTGGTGCAGCCCCCCAGTGGGCTTCTGCCCCTCTCAGGCTTACAGCCACCTCCCTCACCCCTAAACCCTGCAGGTGTCAGGACAGTGACAGCAGCACTGGCTCACATATAACCCCATACACCCCGGAGCCCGGAGAGCAGAACCTGAACCCCCATTAGACGTATGGTGGAGGAAACATCACACACACCATGGGGTAGGGTGGAGGCGGACTACAGAGCCTTACACAAGGCGCGCTGGTGGGGAGTTGGCACTGCGCACCCAATCCACTGCTCACCACCCACCGCTAATCTGACCTGCAGCCCGACCCTCCTCCACCTCTAAAGCTGAATGTCAAAGCAGAAAAACAGTGCCAAATGCTGGGGCCGGGGGTGAAGGCCTTCTGTCCCACCCTAGCCGCCAGTGTTCTCCAAATGCCCCTCACCCAGCCAGGTGCTCATTGTAACCATTTCTCACTAGTGTCAGGCCCCCAGTGGGACCACATGCCCCTGCCTGCACCCCTCAGCAGAGGACCCCTCACCAGACATTGCCCTTTGCCTTAGCAGGGGTGACTTGATCTCTCCTGACTGGGCCCCCCAACCTGGCCCTTACATACTCAGGCCTGTGCCCACTCCGTCTCCCTCCCATTCACACACACACCCTGCCCCCAGGAGGCCTAACCGCTTCTTCCTGCTGAACACACACTCGCACGTGCATACACACATACACACACTCTACACACACAGAGGCTGGGCCCAGGCACATCTCTTCACACCATTCATTCTGGTGATGTCCCCCAAGGGCATCCCAGCCTGGGGGCCAGTGGGGGACTGAGGGCAGGGGAAAGTGGCCATGGGGCTCAGATGGACTGGGAGGAGGGGGGAGGGTGATGCATTAATTAATGGCTCCGTTAATTAATGTCATGTTGCTTGTTGCTTTCTCAGTGTGTGTGTATATGGTCATGCCCGCTGCTGGTGGCAGGGTGGGCGCCCATGCTGCACACCCAGCCTAGATGCCAGCCGTGTCTTGTGGGGGCGTGTGTGTAACCGTAGTGTAGTCAGGTGCTCAATGGAGAATATAAAAATAAAAAAAGAATCAAACATATACAGAAAAATATATATTTTAAGTTTAAAAAACAGAAAAACAGACAAAACAATCCCCATCAGGTAGTTGTCCAACCCCCAGCTGGGTCTGATTCTTCTCATAACCCACCGACCTGGCTGCCCCCTCACCTCAGGCTTGGGGGGTTGGGGGGCCATTTCCTCTTCTCTGCCCTTTTTTTTTGGTTGTTCTATTTTGTACAGACAAGTCGGAAAAACAACAGCGACAAAAAGTCAAGAAACTTTGTAAAATATCGTGTGTGTGATTCCTTGTAAAATATTTTCAAATGGTTTATTACAGAAGATCAGTTATTAAATAATGTTCATATTTTCACTTCAAATGGTTCCCATCCACTGTCTCTGCCCTGGGGTGAGGATTGGGGTTAACAAGTGGCCATGACTTCAGAGTCCCACTTGTTGCTCATCTGGGAGTGAAGACCACAGCAATCCAGGCCCTCAGTAGGTGCCAGTAGGCCCCAGCAGGCCTCCTAAGTGCCAGATCCTCTCTCTTATATAATCTTCTCAAAGCCTCTGAGAAAGGCTGTCTGAAAATAATCAAAGGCCCAAGGCCAGGAGGGTGAAGGAAAGAAGACAGATGAAATGCAGGTCTGGGGAGGTGCGGGGGGTGGGGGGGGTTGAGCCATAGGTCAGACTGCCCGGCAGGTCCATTACCTGGAGCAAAGGATGAGCACAGTCCTAAAGTTCTGAAAAAGCCAGGGTCTGGCACGCCCACAAGTACAACCTTTGTTCTGTCCTGGCCCAGGGAGGCTGGCCTCGTGCTCCCTGTGGCCGTTGCTCCTCATGTTGGAAACCAAAGCTGAGTCAGGTCTCCCTCCAGCAAGTGGTATGACCTTCCAGTTGTTTTCAAGAGAGACATAAGCACCAAGCAGAGATTTCCCAGTGCTGCTGACACTCTCCTATTAAAATACATACTGCACGCTGCCTGGTAAGCAGCCGCTGAGTCCTCACCACAGCCTTAGAGTTAGGTACTAGTTGACCCCTGTAAGTCAGATAAGCGAAGTGAGTCTCATCTGTGGTTTGGGGATAACAGAACTCCTTTCTCCCCTGATAAGAAGAGCAAAGATTTCAGGGAGGAGGTGGCCTTTGGCCTATGGCTAGGGGAACCTCGATGCTAAGTAAATGGAGGAGGGCCTTCCAGGCCTTAGTGAAGACACCTTTAGTCACTCCTCCACCACAGGGGTCGCCCACAGAGCAAGGACTAATAACCCTTAAATTAGCTCCTATGCCTGAAATAGCCTAGAAGTCCTGGAGTAAAGTTGCCAAGGACAGAACACCCAACCAAATTTGAGTATCAAATAAAGAATGAATGTCATGCGGTATGTTTTCCAGCATTGCATAGGACATAACTATACTAAAGACATTTGGGACATGCTTATACTGAAAAAAGTATTTGTTGTTTATCTAAAATTCAAATCTGACCAAGGCCCCTTGCATTTTGATTTGCTAAACCTGGAAATGCCTCCATGGGGTGACCTCCCATGGGAACGCAGACCCTGAGAGAGTGTCAACAACCGCAGTAACCTGGAAGGCTGTGATTCCCTGGCATTTGTATTGAAACCAGTGGCTGAAAGGGATTTTGCACCTTTCAAATGCATTTTGTCACATAATTATTTTAATTAAATGCACATGTTTTAACAAGTAATTCAATATAGCAAAGTCAGCTTGCACAGGACACAACCTGACAGAGGCCATCAATGCAGTAAGTGCAGACCCGGGCCAGCCTGGTCAAGTGTGCAGAGGCTCCTTTCTTCCTCTGGGACAGTGATGAGAAGGCTGGTGAGGAGCCGGGTAGCTGAGAGCAACCTGCCTCTCCCCTGTGGGAACAGAAGACCTGAGTTCGCAATGAGGCTCCCCCTCATTTATTAGGGCAGCCTGAGCCACACACTCCTGAGCACCCAGCACCTGCTGGCATGTGTACACTCCGCTTCCCTTGCTTCTCACAGTAGGTCCCGTCATAGCCAGTTTATAACTTCCATGAAATTGAGTTTCAGGAACTTGGCGAAGGGCACACAGGCGCCAAATGGCAGAGCAAAACTTCCAACTTTGTCAGGCCCCTATCACCCCGCACGACCTGGGCCAGGCATCCACCACGCGGAAAGTTTCAGGAATTTGAGCACACAGTTACACACAAAGGAACCATCCGGCATTCTTACCCACACATCTGGGCGGACACACCCACGCCAATGGACGTAACCAGGGTCACTCTTCCAGGGACACTTGACAACTGAACGGCACGGGGCTGTGCAGCAGCCGGCACCTCTGGGATAGCGGTGCTCGTCCAATCTCCCCCACAACCAGGAAACGGCCGGCGGAGGGTTCTGAGAACTACAACTCCCGGGCGCACGCTCACCACCAACAGGAACGGCCTGGCCGCATGGCCTCCTGGGACTCGTAGTTTCACCCAGAACCTTGCTTTCCGCTCTTCCCGGCTCCGGGCAAGGACTCGGTGTCCCAGCATGCTGTGGAGCCGGAAGATCGGCGCTCAGAGAACATCCCGCTGCCTCCCGGGGTGCGCAAGCGCAGCGCCCCTGTTTGTCGGCGCCCGAGAAGGGAGGAGGGACGGTCGAAGCCAAGACCCAGACCGAGCCGGAGCGGACCGGACTTGACTCGGACCGAGAACTAGGCTCCAGTCCCTGCGGATCTCAGGACCCCGGAGTGAATGGAGGAGACCGAGCCTTGAGATCAACGCCAGCCTCTTCGGCCTGGTGCGCGGCGCGCAGGACAGGCAGACAGGCGTGCCGAATCTGCCCGAGGCCTTCCCTCTGATCCCCGGCGAGGGGCTCAGACCCTGGCCCCGCGACCAGGCCTGGCTTGGCCCTTTGGGACCCCAGCCGGAAGTGGAGCCTTCACCCGGGCGATAGGCCAGCGACTAGGCCGGGCCTGGGCCTCCCGACGGGGCCGGACTGGAGCGAGGCCCCGGGGAGGCCCCTTAGCCCACTAGACCCTTCCCTGAGACCGAAGCCTGCCGGGAAGATGCAGCGCGCTCTACCGGGTGCTCGCCAGCACTTGGGGGCCATCCTGGCCAGCGCCAGCGTGGTGGTGAAGGCCCTATGTGCGGCGGTACTATTTCTCTACCTGCTGTCCTTCGCCGTGGACACGGGCTGCCTGGCGGTCACCCCAGGCTACCTCTTTCCGCCCAATTTCTGGATCTGGACCCTGGCCACCCATGGGCTGATGGAGCAACACGTGTGGGATGTGGCCATCAGCCTGGCCACAGTGGTTGTGGCTGGACGTTTGCTGGAGCCCCTCTGGGGAGCTTTGGAGCTGCTCATCTTCTTCTCGGTGGTGAATGTGTCAGTGGGGCTGCTGGGGGCCTTCGCCTACCTCCTCACCTACATGGCTTCCTTCAACTTGGTCTACCTTTTCACAATCCGCATCCACGGCGCCCTGGGCTTCCTAGGTGGTGTCCTGGTGGCACTCAAGCAAACCATGGGGGATTGTGTGGTCCTGCGAGTGCCCCAGGTACGCGTTAGCGTGGTGCCTATGCTGCTGTTGGGGCTGCTACTGTTGCTGCGGCTGGCCACGCTGCTCCAGAGCCCGGCACTGGCCTCCTATGGCTTCGGGCTGCTCTCCAGTTGGGTGTATCTTCGCTTCTACCAGCGCCATAGCCGAGGCCGAGGGGACATGGCTGACCACTTTGCTTTTGCCACGTTCTTCCCTGAGATCCTGCAGCCTGTGGTGGGGCTCTTGGCGAACTTGGTGCATGGCCTCCTGGTGAAAGTAAAAATATGCCAGAAGACGGTGAAACGCTACGATGTGGGTGCCCCGTCCTCCATCACCATCAGCCTCCCAGGCACAGACCCTCAAGACGCAGAGCGGAGAAGGTACTGTGGAATCTCCTGAAAGCTGTCGAGCCATGAGCACCTTTCTTGATGGAGCCCCGTTCCATCTGTTGAGGTGTTTGCTGTATGTAGGCGGCAGCCTAGTGCCAGGTGTGGGGGCAGATTCAGAAAGAGATCAAAACCCAACTTTAAGAAATTGAGCATCTAGGTATCCCGGCTCCAGTAGGTGTTTCTCAGCATTAGAGAATGAAATGTTTTTCTCACAAATCGGGCGCCACTTAGTAAGTCTCAAGAAATGCCCAGTTCCCTTTGGTGCTGTGTGAGAGACTAATGGAAGGCCACATACACAGAACAGTGGCCTTGTCTCAGAATCATGGAATCCTAGCAGCAAGCAAGCCTATGGCAGCCAGACACAGTCTGCTGTTGGTTCTTTTTCCTGAGGGAGGGAAGGACAGGGAAGGAGACCTGTGCCCCTTTAGATGCTCCCTGGGCCACCCCTGCTGACAACTGCTGAACTGTGGGTCTCTCTGGGCTTTCTCTGCCACTAATATTGAGGGAAGCTTGGAGTATAAGCAGACTTATCCCTGGCCTCCCAAAATGGCCTGTGTCACCAAACCCAGAGGACAGGCCACATGATCCACCAAGGGAGCCTGCTGACCACACCCGGAGTGGAGACAAACTTCATTATCTGTAAGCCAGGCCACCTGCACCATCAGGTGGCCCTGCTGAATTAGTCCCGGCTGCACCTTGGTCAGGGCAGGGCAGTATTTTAATCCAGCTCTTACTCTCTCTCAGGTCTGCAGACTGACCAGTGGTTACAGCTCCGTTCCCAGCATTATTCATGAGGGGTTTGGGGGCAGTTACTTGAGTAGCGAAATCTGGAGGAGGCCCAGTTCCTTCTTTCTGTATTGTCAAAGCTTCTGTTTTTGCTCTTGCTTTTTAAATCCAACTGACGCGTGAGCCCTGTGCTTGCTGTCCACCAGGGCTGTGGAGTTGAGCATGGGTCCCGCCCCCCTCTTGAAGGAGTTTCCAGCTGGGCAAGGGCCACAGGTTACTACAGTCCGCTGTGGTGGCTGTTGAAAAGCGCCCCTGCTGCAGGGCTTAAATGTGGGCCCTACAGCCTGTCTCTGAGGGATGAACCCTTAAAAACAAGGTCTGAATAAATAAATAAATCTTTTTTAAAAACTGAAAACAAAAATGAGGTCTGTCTTAACCTTATCTGGTTAAGATGAGGCCCGAAGGGGTGGACTGGTAGATACTGGGTGGCCCTGCAGCTGCTCGGGTGGTCCGGGCCAAAACAAAGGGATAGGTGCAGAGGGAGTAGGGCTCCTCTAGAGGCCAGTTCCTGGCCAAGTCATATTGTTAAGCATACTTGGGGGTGTGGCCAGTTTGAACTCTTAAGTGCTTGCCACTCCCAGACCCGGATGGGGAGTAGTGGGAGACAGTTTCCTGCCTTTGAGCCTTATGAGGAAGTGATCTACATGTCACAACTCTCCCGTGGCAGGTTTTAGGCAGAACTGACAAGGGAATCTAGGACGGGAGTCTGGTAGCAGCAGGGGGAACGGCCCTGTCTGTGCCAGCCAGCGTCCCGTAGCAGGCTGCAGCGCACAGTGGAAGTACGCCTGGGCTTCCTGTGCCCGTAGCCTTGTTGCCTCTACGGTCAGGCTCCCTGGCGTGGCGCGGGGTTTTGGTCGTCTGCTGCCTCTAGAAGGCATCAGGGGCCCAGTGGCCACCCCTGGAAGCATTAGCTGGATTCCACCTTCCCAGTGGGGCCCTCAGGGGTCTGCCTGTGGAGCCTGTAGGCTCTGGCTTGTGCCACACATGGGCTGCTTTTCCGTCCTCTCTTCCTGCAGGGGCTCCGTGTGTCCCCGCCCTAACACAGGTTCTAGTTGCTTGGAAGCGAGCACCGAGCTGGTTAGGGGCAGGCTGACCCAGGTTGGCTCTGCTTCCCGGCTGAGCGCCAAGGCAGGTGCTTGAATTTCAACCTCCTCCATAGATCTTTGCCAAGAGGCTTAAGACACCCCTAATAAGGAGAAGGGGAGGAGGAATAATCCTTTCCTTGGATGTGATGCCAGTGTCCAGGCAGAAACCCCAGTGTCTAGAGATGACCTACTCGTCTGCCCCAGGGCACCAGCTCTGCCTTCTTTGAGGCGCCATCCTCGGAAGCTCAGGCCCACCCCTGGGCTGCCTGGTGGGCAGTCTGCCGGCCGGCCGCTGGCCTTCTCAGCGGGGCGGGTCCCGTTACAGAGGGAAGGCTCACAGCCTCTGGGTCCTCGTTCTGATGGCTGAGTAGACCCTAGTCCAATCTCTGGGAGCCCTGGGGCCTGCATGGGTAAGGGGAACACTGCATGGTGAGAGGGGTCAGTTCCGTGGGTGAAGAGTGCAGGGCATGAGCCAAGTCCACACCCAGTGACCTGTCATCTCTCCTCTGCTACCAGGCAACTGGCCCTGAAGGCCCTCAATGAACGACTAAAGAGAGTGGAGGACCAGTCTGTCTGGCCCAGCATGGATGACGATGAAGAAGCTGGGGCCAAGGTGGACAGTCCCCTGCCCTCAGACAAGGCCCCCACGCCCCCAGGAAAGGGGGCTGCCCCAGAATCCAGCCTGATCACCTTCGAGGCAGCTCCCCAAAAGCTATAACTCCTGACCACCTTGAGTGTTGCGCCTCCTCTCCCAAGCCCCTCTTGACACCCTCTCAGCTTCTCCAGGGCTTTGACCACTCTGAGGAGAGGGAAGATGGCCTCTTGGGGGTTTCTACAGCCTTCTGCTATTTCTCGCCAACACTACCCAGGACTCTTGCTACCTGGTTCCAACTCCGGACAACCACTACGCCAGGAATGGGGCCCCTGAGGCGTCAGCCAGCCAGGGCCATTTGAGGTAAGACTGCCTCAGCAGGCAGCCCCAAGCAAGTGGCTGCAGAGATACTTGTGCCACAGCTCCCGGGACAACCCTCACGCCTACGACTGGTTGCTGAGAGCCTTGAGCCAAGGCAAGGAATTGCCAAAAACATTCTGGGGGTCCAGCCAGTGCAGGAGCCAGCACTGGGCTGTACGTCCCACCCAACCCCAGGAAGACTGTTCACGTCAAGTCGAGATCTCTGATTCCCTGTGCTGTGGCCGTGGCTGCTTCAGCACTGTAACAGCCGCAGCAACCAGGTATTTTCTACAGGACCACTTGAGTGGGCAGCCAAGCCCAGCCTCGCAGTATCAATAAAGCAGTTCTTTGAGGTACGACGCCTACGCTCTCTCAGACCACCTGTGCCGCTCCCTTATTCTTGACTGCAGAAATTAAGACAGGGACTCTCCTCTAGGTTCGAAGGTGTGGTCTGTCCCCAGTGCGTTTCCAGCTGTAGCAAAAGCCCACTCACTGCCCGACTCCCGTTCCTCCCCGCCTCCACCATCAGTTGCATGCCTACCGCCAGGCCAGCTTCCCAGAGCTGTCAGCTCAGGCGCTTACTTTCTCTTTCCCTATAACCCCGAGGGGAGTTATAACCTATAACCCCAGGGAGGCCCTGGCCAGAGGTGCTATATAAGGAGTTGTTCTTAGGACTTACCAGAATCCAGAACAAAGGGGACTTTTGAGATGCTATGGAGACAGTCCCTCCCCAGATCTTACCCTGTCATCCAGACCTCCCCACCAGTCTGGAGACTCCGGCACAGCTGGCAGCTGGGAGCCTGAAAGCACACAGCTCTACCCTACGCAGCTGCAGTCCCAGGATGTGCTGGGGGCGCTTCAGCCTCTCGGTGAGCATCCAGAGACAGGTACCCATCTTACCCAGCTCCCTAATTTAACGTGCTGATAGCAGTAGGCACATATTCCCAGCTCTGGGCTGTTCTCCCCATGCAGTCTTTTCAGTTGTTTTTATTTTTATTTTACTTTTTCTTTCTTGTAATTCCTGGTATAAGTATGAACCGAGTTTCTGGGGAGGCAATCTTACAACCCCAGCTTTATGCAGACACATGATCCATATGCTCTCTGACAGCAGACAGAGCAGGAAAGGGGAGGCACTCCATGAAGAACAAGCAAGAATGCAGTACACAGGCCTCCTGCTGCCTCAGTGCTCCAGTACTGAGATGTCCCTGTGACCTAATCATCTGAGAGTCCAGAAGGTTCCAGCCCAGCTCCTACAGAGGGGCAAATTCAGGCTTCCTTGGGCTGGGAAGAGCTCACGGCTGGATCCTTTTGCGGTACAGGTAAGCATTGCTCACCTGGTTCATGATGACCAAGCTGGCAGTGATAGGACACAGTGCAGCCAAGTACCAGACCCCACCAGTGACTGTGGCAGTGAACCAGAGTGAGCACATGCCCAGCAAAAGGCTGGTACTACCCAGCAGGTAGCCCACTAGCCCAGAAGTGGCATGGTACAGCTTGAGCTTGGCCAGAGGCCATCGGGGCAGCAGTTTGGGGTAAAGCAGCCCCACTCCACCTGAGCACTGCAGCCCTGCCCACAGCACAGCGAGCAGCCCGGACCGTCCGTGCCAGGTGGCCAGGTGGGCTTTGCCAAGCTGTTCCTTATGGAGGATGACAAGGCCCAGGCCCAACAGTGCACACAGAAGAGCCAGCAGCTGTAGTGCCCAGTGGCAGCGTGTTCGGCCCTTCCTCGAGAGGGAGCGCAGCAGCGAACTCTCAGGAGAGAACACCAGCAGGGCCTCAGTCATCAGGAAAGAAAACTGGAGAAACAGATGGAAAACTAAGTGAGATGCTGCCCCACAGAAAGGATGAGGTCTTTAGATACCTAAGCTGCTAGTCAGTCTGGGCAGATTTACCTTCTTTGTCCTCCCTACTACGTATCCATTGGTTGTGCGAAAATGAAGAATTTCATCTGGGACAGAACATTTGCCCTGAGAAACCAGCAGGAGGTATCTCTCTTTCCCTGATTCCTGGGTACCATACTGAAATGTCATCTCTGCTATGTTACCAAGCAAATGAGGTTTGAGATATGGCAGCTATAAATGATTCACAAACTTGGGTTCCCTAACACACGGCTGGATACAATTTCTTGGCAGGAGCTGGCTGCATGGGTGCATTCTTTTAGGGGAAATGAGGTGCATCACTATAAACTGGGGGGAAAAGGACAGACACAGGCTGTTTCCTACCTGGGTGTGGGTAAAGCCTCATTTCGTCCTTAGACAACCAACCCAATTTTCCCTGGGTATCAAATGTCTGGGCTATAGGCCATTTGGCAAGAATTGGAGCATGCAGTTCCTCTAATTCCATATCCCGGATATTGTGTCCATAAGGAGTCAGACACCATCATACTTACACTCCCTCCCACCACTAAGAGCTCACCAGACCCACTACTTACAGCTAGAGACATAAGCACTGGGTGCCAGGAGAACAGACCTGGAATGAGAAGAGGAGGCCTTTTGGGTCTAAGGCAAGAAGACCCAACCATACCAATCCCAACAGGCTAAGGAAAATGGGCAACCCATCACCCAAGGAGAGGCTACCAAAGTGTAAACCTCCTCTTGAAACAAGCTGACCCCAATACCTATCCTCTCTTTTTCCTCCCTAGATTAGAAGCCATGCTTTGCCACTTTCTGGCAATCCTCCCATCCCAAGGCAGCCCATCCCAAAGGCAGCCAAGTGCAAAACCAAAACAAGGAAAGAAAAGCCAGATACTCCAGGATTAGGCCAAGCCAGCAGAGCCCTCATACCTCATCTGCCCCTTGCCCTACTCCAGTATATCAGTATATCACTCCAGTATATCAGGTCCCTAAACCAGCCAGGCCTGTTCCCAGGAGTCAGACCCAAGGCTTTCTATTGATCCTGCTCCCCCAGGAAAGTGTCACTTTTCTCCCCAGAAGTCAACTATGAATTGTACTTACTGGAGCCAGGCCTGGCAAGCACAGCTACAAAGATGGTGAAGCCCAAGGCTGCAAGGTGGGCAGCAGCTCCAGAAGCAGTTCGCAGTGCTCCGTAGATGTGTGACTCGGTCTCCACAGAAAGGGTCATGGTCAACCAGGTCGGTAACTGCAGGCTGAAAGCATAGTAGAATGAGCGAGGGTCTTGGGTGCCTGCTGTCCACTCCTCTCACTGGAGCAAGGGTTGCAGGTCAAGAATGCCACCCTCATTTAAGACGTTAAGATAGAAAGGGATAGTACCAATAAAAGTGCTAGTCACAATAAACCAATCAAATGCCGGCGGCCTGTCAGGACATACCTGCATGCAAACTGGCCCACCTTCCAGGTAGGATGCGCAAGACCGAGTAATAGACTACAAATCCCAGCGTGCATCACACCGTCGCCTGGTGGGAGCGCCAGCTGTTTGGCCGTGAAGCACTACGGATATTGTAGTTCCCACTTGAGCCGGCATAGCAGCATGAATCCCCCTCCCTACGTTCCGCTGTCATGTTACCCTCCACGCTAAGAATTCACCTGCCTCAGCTGCAGCGCCGGCCCGATGCGGTGGTTTCCTCTAGAGAAAGCACGATACTGGGGGCCAGCCGCTCGCGCCGCCGCTCTGTTGTGGAGTCGCTTCACTTCCGGGTGCGACGTCTACCTACTCGCGACTTCCTGAGACGCGGCCCCCATCCCCTCCTCCCAAAGTTTGAGTCGCGCTGCGCAGGCGCTGTTGAGCAGACGCGTTCACGGGTGTGAGTGCGCAGGCGTGCGTGATTGGATGACCCAGGCTTGGGGACTGTTTCTGACCGGTGTTTGTAGGGGTCGGGGTGCCAGAAGCCACCCACCCGAATCTCGCTAGCGCCATGGGTAGCAGCTGCCGTATTGAATGCATATTCTTCAGCGAGTTCCACCCCACGTTGGGACCCAAGATCACCTATCAGGTACCAGCTGGGGTCTCAGGGTTGGGGTGGGGGGAAAGGGGGCTCTCGGCCACTCACCCAACTGCCTAGAGGCGGTGGATCCCGACACTGCAGGCACACCACTCTTTCATTCACAGAGAACCTCGAATGGAGAGGATACTTAAACCCAGGGCCCTGGCTCCAGATGTGGTGGGGCAGACAATTATCACATGGGAAATAGTTGTGGGAAATCCTAGTGTAGGGACCAAGGAAGGTTCCAGGTCCCAGGAGAGATAGTCCACTAGTATCGCTACATGCATAGGAATTTTAGAGGAGACTGTGTACCCGGTACGAGAGAGAGCCCAGCACATACAAAAGGCAAGAGGTAAGAACATAGTATATATTTGAAAACACAAAGTAGTAGGCCTGGGTGGATGGGAGAGAAGAGAGTCGCTGGAGTAGAGGATTGAGGCCTTGGGGGGTCACTCTCCATACTCCACCCAGGCCCAAAGTTCACTAAGGGGCCTCTTACCATTCCCCTCCCCAGGTCCCTGAGGACTTCATCTCCCGGGAGCTGTTTGATACAGTCCAGGTGTACATCATTACCAAGCCGGAACTACAGAACAAGCTCATCACTGTGTGAGACCCTAGCTTGAGGCGGGAGAGGGGCATTCCAGAAGAAGTAGACAGGCTTAGAGGTGGGAGGAGCCTGACTTTGTTTCTATCTCTTGCCCCATCCAGCACAGCCATGGAGAAGAAACTGATTGGCTGCCCTGTGTGTATTGAGCATAAGAAGTACAGCCGAAATGCCCTACTCTTCAACCTAGGATTTGTGTGTGATGCCCAGGCCAAAACCTGCGCCCTCGAGCCCATTGTCAAAAAGTTGGCTGGTTACCTGACCACTTTGGAGGTCTGCAACACGATGGCTTGGGTGGATGGGCAGGCAGAGTTGGGGAAGGTGTTCCCAGGTCTAACCTGGGAATCTGCCAGGACAGGGTGTTAGCTATGGCTCCTAAGGTGTGTCCACCATGCTGTCTGTACTCCAGCTGGAGAGCAGTTTTGTGTCCACTGAAGAAAGCAAGCAGAAGTTGGTGCCCATCATGACCATCTTACTGGAGGAGCTAAATGCCTCAGGCCGGTGCACTCTGCCCATTGGTATGGCCCAGTCTCTGCAATGACAATAGAGGGGTAAAGGGGTAAATGACAATAGAGTAGTAGGGGACGGTGAGCCCTGCAAGGACAAGACTCATTAGCAAATTGGTGGCCAGGAAATATCCACGAGCTGGGCTGATGCTATCTAGGGACCAGTACAGGACTGGGCTGGGGATGCCAGCAGACCTGTCCAGCTCTGCTTCTTAGGCGTGCTCTGTCCCTTCTCTGGATCACGGTATCGTTTGCCATAAAAAGGAAAGATTGACCTACCAAAAACTACCTGCCGAGGGTTTCCTGGGGGAGTGGATGGTGATTGATGGCCTCTTAGAAGAAATGGTACTGAAGATATGAATGGGGCCCCTGCAGATGAGTCCAACACCATCCACTTGAAGGTGATTGAGCAGCGCCCTGACCCTCCAGTGGCACAGGAATACGATGTGCCTGTCTTTACCAAGGACAAGGAGGATTTCTTCAACTCACAGTGGGACCTCACCACACAACAGGTATGCCAGCCCTCCCTGAGTACCACACCTGTGGTTGTCACAGCCCGGGAGGACTCATTCCATCTGTACTGACTCTGCCCTGCTCAGATCCTGCCCTACATTGATGGTTTCCGCCATGTCCAAAAGATCTCAGCTGAAGCAGATGTGGAGCTCAACCTGGTGCGCATTGCCATCCAGAACCTGCTGTGAGTAGGGCAGGGCGAGCCCAGGACAGGGAAGGGCCCAGAGGCCCTGAGTGTGGGTGTTGAGAAGGCTTGACCTCAGAAACTGAACACAACTGTCTCCCCCAGGTACTATGGTGTCGTGACACTTGTGTCCATCTTCCAGGTAGGTGAGTGTGGGTTCTGGTTAACTGGGGAGTGGCTCATGTGCCTGGGAGAGACTGGGGCGTGTCAGACTTCCAAGCCTTCACTCAAGCCCCTGTGCTTCTTGCTGCCCTCCAGTACTCCAACGTGTACTGCCCGACACCCAAGGTCCAGGACCTCGCAGATGACCAGTCCCTGCAGGAGGCATGTCTGTCCTATGTGACCAAGCAAGGTACTGGCAGGCTCTTGGGGAGGCTATTGGGGAGAACAGGGCCATCCAGAGAGCTGACCCCTGGCCCCCACAGGACACAAAAGGGCCAGTCTCCGGGATGTATTCCAGCTGTACTGCAGCCTGAGCCCTGGCACAACTGTGAGAGACCTCATTGGCCGCCACCCCCAGCAGCTGCAACATGTTGATGAACGGTCAGAGGGGGAGCCCCTGGGGCATGAGGGATTTTCTGAGGGCAAGCACACTATTGTCTCTCCAGAACCCTGTCAAAGAGGAACAGGAGGTTCGCAGTGAGCAGAATCATATGGGACTGCTAGTCTAGGCAGGCTTCCTGGAGATGATGGATTTGGAGGCCAATCTGGGCCTCCAGACTGCAGTCTGACCAGAGTGTGACCCCTCTCTCCCTCAACCCCCACCACAGGAAGCTGATCCAATTCGGGCTTATGAAGAACCTCATTCGGCGACTGCAGAAGTATCCCGTGAGGGTGTCTCGGGAGGAGCGGAGCCACCCTGCCCGGCTTTACACAGGTTGCCACAGCTATGATGAGATTTGCTGCAAGACAGGTGGGGACACGCGGGTGGCGGGGGGGTTGGGGGCAGGGCAGGGCGGCCAAGATACAGTTATTGACCTCCCCTCCGTGATCCTACCCAGGCATGAGCTACCACGAGTTGGATGAGCGACTGGAAAATGACCCCAACATCATCATCTGCTGGAAATGAGGCTGCTGTAGGCTGGACAAGGCATTCAGCTATGGCTGCTCTCTCTTGCTAAGCCCTGCCTGCTGCACTGAAGAACAGACCAACAGACTAGTCCACACTGTCTCAAGGTCGACTCTCAGTTTTGTAAATAAAGTCACCCATTTCTACTTACCATTATTGAGTACCACTTATAAGCTGGGGGCCACGAAAGAGCCAGCAATGAATGAAATAGTCATGGTTCCAGCACCTTGGAGCATCATCTGATGAGCACGACCATCAGTGGATAAATGTGCCACTTAAACTGAAAGAAACAGCGAGAAAGAAACAGTAAGAAAGGTGGAATGAAAAGGGAATTGGGATAGGAGCTGGGCTGCACTGGAGTCGATGGGTAGGGAAGACTTCATTATGGCCTAAAGGAGGACTAGTAAGTCCAGGCAGAGGGAACAGGTACAAAAATTGCTTTGATACATGTGAAGAACCTAAGGGAGAGCCCATGGCACTGTAATGTAGGAGGCAAAGGGAATGGGATCAAAAAGGGATGTCCTGGCTGGCACAGGGGTTAAGCCGCAGCACTGTGAAGCTATCTGCAGTCACTGCAGCACAAGAATCATCCCCGGCCAGGGAGGGGACCCACATGGCGCAGCAGACCTCTCCTGCCTCGCTTGCCACTCCCCTCAGCAGTGTACTTAAGTAGATCTGCCTGCTCTGCTCCCCACTCTGTCTCTGATGATTACTCTCGACCCCCACACTTCTGGCCTGTACCCCAGTTCTTGTATGCATAAATCTTTTTAAAAAGGGGGGATGTCCTGACGTAGGAGGGGAGCAAGAGCTTCATACTGCAGAGCTGCTGGTAAGCTGCTGTGGACAAAGCATTTTGAGGGCCAGAGCAGCAATAGAGCTTTAGCCTCCCTTCCATATGCAAGGGAGTAATGCCTTATATCCACCTTTTAAAGACTTATGGCTGCTCAGGAGGGTCGAAGAGTGAAAGTGGGTCCAGTAATAAGGCCGCAGCAGTTTGGACAAGCTGTCCTGGGGATGGAGAGAAGTTGTGGGCCCTGCACAGTATTTAGGAAGCAAAGGGAATGGAATCCAAAATTTCGGGGACAGAGCCACCAGGTGGAGCTGGGTGCCAATAATCCTGGAGCGAGGAAACCGCAAAGGGGAGCAGCAGCAAGTTCTGGCGGGACCAGGGTTACTCGTGCTCGCGCGGGCAATTCGACATCCGGGACAAACACAGGCCATGGGAGTTTGGAACTCAGAGGAGACCCGTGCGTCACCAAGGGTCGTGAGGGGAAAATCCAAACACCGCTGCTACCTACAGTTTGGCGGGCTAGGTGGGCGCCTGCTGGTGGGGATCGCGCAGGAACGCGGCAGGGGCGGGCCAGAACGCTCTGCGCAGGCGCAGAGGTAGCCGTCTCCATGGCAGCGAAAACCCAGGACGCACGCGCTCCAACTGCTCCACAACCGTCGTGCCCTAGAGTTAGGCCCCTCCAGAAACCATCGTCTCCAAGTGTGTTAGCACCCCACTTCCCCGCTTACTACTGCCTAGGGTCAGCCGGCCCCGCCTTCCAGTTCTTTGAGCCCAGCGAGGGCATGGGCGACCTAGAGCTGCTGCTGCCGGGGGAGGCCGACGTGCTGGTGCAGGGACTGCGCAGCTTCCCACTGCGGGAGATGGGCTCTGAAGGGTGAGGCCGCAGGATCAAGGGGTTAGCCAGAGCATGGGGTGAGAGTCCTGGGGAAGGCGGGGAGGACTTGATTGGGGGGAGGGGTTGCCCTGTGTGAAGGGCCCCCCCAGGTGGGAAGGCAAAGCCCTCTGAGACAGATGAAATAGAATAGGGTCCTGAGCCCCTCTAACCTCTCAGTTCAGGTTAGGTTTCAGTAGGACCAAACGCCCACCCCCACTTCATCCCCACACATGTGCACCCAAATGCATACACACACCTGCTCTGGGGCAGGTGGAGCCAGCAGCATGAGAACCTGGAGAAGCTGAACATGCAGGCCATCCTTGATGCCACAGCCAGCCAGGGTGAGCCCCTCCAAGAGCTGCTGGTCACCCATGGAAAGGTATGCTGGGATCACAGAGTTCTTGCCTTCCCACTCCTCCAACCCTCACCTCACCACAGGAGCGCTTCGGGTGCTTGCCCTCTCTCCCCACTCTCCCACCTGGGCTGGTATGCCTGTCCTCCCAAAGAAGGAAGGGTGTGAGACTTTTGATTTTGCACCTGTGATGGACAGGCCCTTGGCGTTGCAGGCCAGGTTCCAGGCATGGTTTGAGTAGGATATAGTCAGGGATGGTAAACAGCCCAGGCCCAGAGTTTTAAAGACATTCCTGAATAGACTGTAAGGCCAGAGGGGGCTCCCACTGAGGTGGGGGTGGGACTTTGTCATGGGGGGAGGCTGCCTACCTTAAGGGTTGAGAGAGTTAGAAACCAGGAATTGGGCCTCCCTGGTGGCGCAGTGGATTAAGCAACGCACTATGAAGCAAACCGCAGTCACTGCAGCACAGGTTCGATCCCTGCTGCCTGCCAGGGGGGGACCCACATGGTGCAGCAGACCTCTCCTGCTGTGCCCGCTGCTCCCCTCAGCAGTGTGCTTCCGTTGATCTGCCTGTTCTGCTCCCTGCTCTCTGTGGTGAATCCTCTCACCCCCCACACCTCTGGCCTGTACCCCAGTGCTTGTATGCATAAATAAATAAATCTTTAAAAAAAAAAAAAAAAGAAACCAGGAATTAGCCTGGCTGGAACATGACACAGAATTAGTGTCCCTCTGTGAGAAAAAGGTGGAACCCTCTATTTGAGGGTGGTGAAGGGCCCTGAATAAGAGTGAGCTCAAGATACATAAGAACTTCGGAGAACCCAGAGAAGAGGGACAAGAGGGTGGACATGAGTAGGAAAGCTGAGGTGAGAGAGGCATCTGGAGGGACGAGGAGGGAAGAGGATGCAGGTGCTGGAGGAGTAAGACAGCCTGGGGATAAGGTGAAGGCCTTGGGAGCATGAGCAATGGGAAACTTGGGGGCTATCCCACAGAAATGTTGGGGGCCACTGGAAATAAAGGTCTAAGCTGCAGGAGAGAGGTCATCATGAGGAATGGGCGAGTCTAGATACTCAGAGTTTGAGCAGAGCCAAGGGTGAGAGGGCTGCCAGGCCGAGCTAGCCCAATCTCATCCCTGTGCTTTCCCCTTCCCCTCAAAGGTCCCAACCCTGGTGGAGGAGCTGATTGCAGTGGAGATGTGGAAGCAGAAGGTGTTCCCTGTGCTGTGCAAGCTGGAGGACTTCAAGCCCCAAAACACCTTTCCCATATACATGGTGGTGAGCTGGACCCTGGTTCACACCCCCACCCACCGCATCAGAGTCCTGGACTAGAGAGGTTAAGTGGTAGCCCTTATCTCTCACCCAGCAGCCCTGGGCCCTGTCCTTTCATCTGGCAGGTACATCATGAGGCCTCCATCATTAACCTCCTGGAGACAGTGTTCTTCCACAAGGTGAGGCACCATCCTGCCCCCAGGCTACTGCCCAACATCAAGGCCTGGCCGAAAGCCCTAGAAAGCTGTGTGGGGAGGACATCAGAGACAGAATGCTACCTCTGCTTGCTTCCAGGAGGTGTGTGAGTCAGCAGAGGACACCATCTTGGACCTGGTAGACTACTGCCACCGAAAACTGATTCTGTTGGTGGCCCGAAGTGGCCGTGCCCCCGCTGAAGAGGAGGAGTCCCAGTACAGCAACCCCATGCAGGTGGGCTGAGTTTCCCTGGGCTCCACAAGGGCTCGTAAACTCAGGCTCCACAAGGCCCAAACAGGCAGTTTTAGCTGTGCTTGCCTCACCCAGGAGCTACAGAAGCAGGCAGAGTTGATGGAATTTGAGATCTCACTGAAGGCCCTCTCAGTGCTGCGTTACATCACAGACTGTGTGGACAGGTAGGCCTGGCGCTTGCAGTGGACCTGGGAGGCTGGGTTTGTAGCCTCTGCTCATCTCTCCCACCCGTTTCCAGCCTTTCCCTCAGCATGTTGAACCGAATGCTCAGCACCCACAACCTGCCTTGTCTCCTGGTGGAACTGCTGGAGCATAGTCCCTGGAGCCGACAGGAAGGAGGTAAGGTCCTTGCCCTCCTGCCCAAGCCTCCAGCTCCAGGCTTCCCAAACATCCTCCAGAATTGGTGGAGGAGGGCATCTTGCACAAAAGCAGGCAAATTCTGCCCCGTCACCCACAGAGGATGTCAGGATGCCTCACCCAAGGTGGGTCTAGAGCAAGGAGGGCTGTGCAGCAGGCAAGGGCCATGGGGCCACTACTGACACTGACTGTGCTCTAGAGCGAGCAGTTCCCCAGCCTGGGCAATGCCTGTGCCCAGGCAGCAGTCAGCCCCCCAGCCCACACAGCTGGCGCACAGAGCATGCAACTCCTGAACCAGTGTGCTGGTTCTTCTCCCCAGGCAAACTGCAGCAATTTGAGGGTGGCCGTTGGCAGACAGTGCCCCCTTCAGAGAAGCAAAAGCTGAGGAAGTTGGATGGGCAGGTCTGGATCGCCCTGTACAACCTGCTGCTAAGTCCCGAGGCCCGGGCCCGCTACTGCCTCACAAGCTTTGCCAAGGGGCAGCTACTCAAGGTAGGGAATTCCTCCCACACCAGTCCAAGCACTGCTCCACCCCAGTCCTGCTATTTATATTTGCCCACCCTCCTCAGCCCTAGTCCTCTTTCCTACCTCAGATGATGCAGCAACTAGTGCATCGGCCCTGCAGGCACCCTAAGTCCAGCCCAACCTAGGCCTTCTCTGTTCCTTCACCCTCTGGTCAACACTGACTCACACTGGCCTCCCCTGGACACCCTTGCAGCTTCGGGCCTTCCTCACAGACACACTACTCGACCAGTTGCCCAACCTGGCAGACCTGCAGGCTTTCCTGACCCACTTGGCACTGGCTGAAACCCAGCCCCCTAAGAAAGACCTGGTACTGGAACAGGTAAGCATGAGGAAATTAGTTGCTCAGGACCACCACCCACTTTGCCGGCTCCTCCCTGCCACTCTCTCTACTTCTCTCCCCAGATTCCAGAAATCTGGGAGCGGCTGGAGCGCGAGAACAGAGGCAAGTGGCAGGCTATTGCCAAACACCAGCTGCGACATGTATTCAGTCCCTCAGAGCAGGACCTGCGGCTGCAGGCGCGGAGGTGAGGTCTGCTGAGCTAGCAGAAGGGGTGGAAGGCATGTAGCAGGGGTGGACATGGGCAGGGCTGCTCCTGTGCTCCAATCAGGCCCTCCTGACCCCTTTCCCAGGTGGGCTGAGACCTACAGGCTGGATGTGCTAGAGGCAGTGTCTCCCGAGCGACCCCGCTGTGCCTTCTGCCATGCAGAGGCCTCCAAGCGGTGTTCACGATGCCAGAATGAGTGGTACTGCTGTAGGTGAGAGTGTCCTGCCACCCTGGATCCCTGAGTCCCACTCCCATAGCTGCCACAAGTATTGCCCTCCTCTGCCTTCAGGGAGTGCCAAGTCAAGCACTGGAAGACCCACGGAAAGGCTTGTGTCCTAGCTGCCCAGGGCGACAGAGCCAAGTGACGGCTACAGCTGCTGACTCCAGACTACAACCCCCACCCTACCCCCAGAGTGCGCTTCTGAACCTTGGAGTCCCAGCGTCCTGCTTTGCGCAGAGGGAGGGGAGGTACTGCTGCCGACCCATCTCTCCCAGCGCAGCTGCAGCTTCCTGCCCCACCCGCGGTAGGCTGAGGGCGATGCCTCAGCAAGCTGCCGAAGGAGGGCTGGGCCGGGGGCAAGGGCCGGATGTGGGGACCCTCTTCCTCTAACGCAGTAAAGCTGGCCTCCAGAAACATGCCTGTCTGCGTGTGGCCCTCTGCGGTCGTCCTCGATGTTGCCGTTGGGGGTGGGGACTTGCGCACAGGATGAAAGGCGGGAAGGGAGGGGGAGCGGTGACTGAGAGCTGGCTGCTGCCGCCTCACTCTGCCTGCGGGCCGACACTGCCCGGCGGCCAGATTTCCATTGCGTTGCTCTCCTCCCCGCACTCCCGCCACTGCCCTCCCTGCATCCCGGGGGCGGCGCTGCATCAGGCCCGCCCCGGAGCCCCGCCCGCCCCGCGATCTCTCGGGCCCAAAACGGGCCGGGAGTCCCGGCCCGCCTGGGCCATGTCCGCAGAGCCTGAACTCATTGAGCTTCGAGAACTGGCACCCGAGCGGCGCACCGGCCTGGGCCGCACCCGGCTGGAGCGCACCAATGCGCTGCGCATCGCGCCGGGCACCGCACGCAACACTACGCGGCAGCTGGTCCCGGGCCGTGGCCACCGCTTCCAGCCCGCGGGGCCTGCCACACACACGTGGTGCGATCTCTGTGGAGACTTCATCTGGGGCGTCGTGCGCAAGGGCCTTCAGTGCGCGCGTGAGTAGCAGCCCCGCACGCTGGCGAGAGCGAAATAGGTGGCCAAGGGTTTGCGCTGTTGCTACAGGTCAAGCTTGGGGGTTGACAGGGGGTGGGCCCAGCAGACCAGGTCTGTTACCTTTGCCCCATCCGGGATAAGAATGCAGGCTAACCGTTTATATCCTTGGCGCTGTTCCATCCCACTGGCCTCTGAGGCACTTTTGGGCAGAGGAGGTTGCCTGTCAATAACAAGGTACTGATTTCAAGTTTCTTCTTAAAGTGCCTTAGCCCTTCTTGAGAAAGTCTTTGTGCCTACCTTTGAGTAAATGTTCTCAGATTTACTCCTTCCAAAAGGAGTGAACCCCTTCCAAAAGGTTCACTTACTGGGTTCCCCTCCAGAATCTCTGGGGTAAGGGGAATTCACCCGCCTTTGGAAAGGGGTCAGGAAAACGTTAGAACCTTGGGTAGGCCTACAAGCAGGAATTTTGTCGAGTCTTTATTTAGGAAATACCTACTGCCACCCGGTCAACCAGATGCTAAAACATAAAACCAACAACCACACAACAGTGGTCCTTCTGCCTTCCCAGGAATCACCACCACACCAAGAAGAGGTTGGCTCTTCCACGGCCAATACACTGGCTAGAACTACCTGGGATGCTTTTACAGCCCTCCAAACCCCTGTGCCTAGACTCTGCCTTAGACCTAATGAATCAGTCACTGGGAAGATATCAGTGGCTTTTAAATAACAGATTTTAGTGTGGAGCCAGGACTGAGAACCACTGCTCTGACCCACTTGGGGCCTTAGGACAGTATCCCAGACCTGGAAATCCTATCATCCAGTATAGAAGTCTGACCAAATTCAGCTGGGAGAAACATGAGATTTATGACTATATACAAAACCTAAACAAGGGCTGGGGCACTGTAATGTTCCCAAGGAGAAATAAAGTGACCATGGAAATGAAAAACAGGACAAGTTGAGTATGTGTCAAGGGCAGACAGGGAGAATCAAAGACAAGTTGGGTTTGTCATATTTTTTTTTCTGAGATGAATCCAGTGACAGTAGGGGTGAAGTAGAAGAAAAACAAGGTAAACTTTGGCCATATTGGTTTGAAATACCCATTAGGTATCCAAGTGAGATTCTGGCACATAGCATTGGACCAGAGGGGAAGTAGTAACCCCGTGGCTCTGTGTACTTGAATATACAGAGCAGGGGAGTGCTCAGGCCTGTATCTTGGACACCCTGGGAACTGAGATAAAATCGGCAAAGAAGCTGCAGAGAGCTGGGAGGGAAACCAGAATAGTGTTGAGTCCCCCTGGGAAACGAAAGGAAGCAAGCACCAAATGAATGTTGAGGTGAGGTTGCCTTAGAAGGGACTGCTGAATTCAGTAGTGTACAGGTTGCTGAGGACCCTAGCCACGGCAATTTCCTGGAGGGAGGTTCAAGTCTGACTGGACTGGATGGAGTGAAGGTGAAGAGTAAGTGTATGCGGACCAGTGTTCATAAATTTTAGTGTGAGGAAACAGACTTAACGAGAGGGGGCATGGGTTAAATAAAAGCCTTTATTTCCCTTAAAGTAAAAGGGCGGGAGGAGGGAAGGAGGGTTGAAAAAGAGGAAGGGGTAAGTTTTGTGCACTATGCTGGATCCCTAACTGCCTGAGGCCTTTCTACTAGCTTCCAGTCGCTGGGGGACAAAACACTATAGAGTTTCTGTAACTATGGTAGGTAGATAACAGTTCCTGAGATAAGGCCCATCATGCAGAGCCCAGTAGGCAGTGGCCTTCACCCCGGGGCTTCTATCCCCGGAAGCTTCTCTGAGCTGTAGCTGAGACTCGTTGTCTCACAGACAGACCTCTCTGCAGATTGCAAGTTCACTTGCCACTACCGTTGCCGCGCTCTCGTCTGCTTGGACTGCTGCGGGCCCCGGGACCTGGGCTGGGAACCGGCGCTGGAACAGGACACCAACGTGGTGAGCGCGGGGCTGGGGAGGGGGCGGACGGGTGAGGCAGGGACCTGCAGATCTATGACTATGAGGCAGGGACCTACACATCAGGCGTTCCCGAGGGCCTCCCGGGCATCAGGCACAGGAGCATTCTAAGAGCGGATTACCCTGCGGCAGAAAGTTGCTAAACTGCGCGCGGACTCGAAGGGGTGCAGCGGGTGCTGACACTACGCCGACTGCTGACACTGCGCCGACTGCCACGAACCGCCTAGATTCGGCGCACGCGCAGTTTCACGCACGCGCAATTTCACACACCCGCATTCGGCGAGAGGCGCGCGGTGCGCATGCGCGCACACTGACGCGTCTCTGCCGGAGGTGTGGCCTTCCAGACCGCGCGGGGCCGAGCTGCTCCCGCGATGAAGTCATTCCTGCAGGCTAGGAATGTGCGGCCCCGCCCTTTCAAGTTCCTNCCCCCCCCCCCCCCCCAAGCAGACTAAAGTTAGGTCCGGGCTGTCTACGTCTCAGTGTTAACGGTCGGGGCGAGTACGCCGGTCCTGGCGCACGCGCACACTGACACGCACGCGCACACACTCTTGGGGCGGTGGTTGAAGGCTACAGACGCTCGGGACTAGGGAGCTGGCGGGCGGCACGGTGATGGGCGAGGCGGACGCTGGGACGCCTTCCTTCGAGATGACCTGGAGCAGCACGACGAGCAGTGGCTACTGCAGCCAGGAGGACTCCGACTCCGAGCTCGAGCAGTACTTCACGGCGCGCACCTCGCTGGCGCGCAAGCCACGCCGGGACCAGGTGGGGGCCGGGGTAGCGGGCGGCGGGCGGAGGGGGTCCTTGGGACCGCGCCTCTCCTCCGTAAGCTGCCCTGTCCATAGGTTAAGGGCAGTCCCGCCCTCCAGTCAGTGAATCCCGGCCCGGCCTGGGGCCAGCCCGCGGAACCGAGTGTCTCTCAGCGCCGAGTGCCGAGGCCTCCTCGCTGTCTGTCACAGACCGGTCGAGCCAGGGGAAGCAGCTACGTGGCTTGGGGTAGACCAGGGAGGCGGAGATCTGTGACTAAAATCAACTGCGTGGTCTGGACCAGCACCTCGATTTCCGCGTTCGGACGCTGCCACCCCCTCCTTCGGGGAACCGGGAGAGGAAGTGGAAGGGGAGGAGTCCTCGCCGGGAATTGAGAAGTGAGCTTTGGGAGAGGCTAGGGAAGGTCCGCGCCCTCCCAGTGTGCCCTGCGGGTTAGAGCCTACTGAACCCCGCTCTCACTCCAGCCCCGGGCTGTCACCAGCTGATGGAATGTGCACGATTCTGAGCCCCACTCGGGAGTGAACCTGGAGAAAGAGGATTTGGGAATGGATGGGATGGAAAGTTTGTTTTATAAGCATCCAGGAACACTTCACAAACAAGAATTGGGAAGGTTAGGTTGTAAAATGCCCTGAAAGAGTTCAAGGGAGATAGGGTTACTAATCCAAAATTATAAGGTGTGGTACTGGGGCAGCTTAACCTCTTCAAGTCTCCTAGGTGTCCCCATTATCAGAGACCTCTGTGTGCCATAAGTGTAAGTGCCAGGCGAAGATAACTATTTTGGAGACCTGTACACCTTAGGAAGGTGTCAGAAAAGACATGGGCCCTCTCAGTATACCTAGCAGCATTGGGGCAGAATTCCTTATGTAAGGCAAGAAAAGGAGTTATGGATGATTCTTTAGGTAAAAAATTTTGTACCTCAAAAGCTCAACCTGAGTTTGGGTGCAAGGTTTGAATGTGGCTCCTTGGCACCGTCTCTGTCAATCAGGACTAAGGCCATTTTCCATTGTGGTGGGAAACCACAGACACTAATGAATTGAAAAGGAAGCTGGGGAGTCACAAGTTGCATGTGAAATAAAGCCACCAGTCACTATGAACAGTGGCAGAGTGGAGGGTGAGTCACTGGGATGCAGAAGGGAAATTCTGTGGTCCTACTGGGCACCCCTCTGGGATAGTTTTTGGAATTCTACAGCAGACAGCTTTGAAAATGGGGAAAAAAAAACAAACAAACAAAAAAAACGCCTCCTCTTGAATCCTGGCAGGACAGTGCAGTGCCTCCAGTCTAAGTTCTTTGTTTTATGAGTCAGATACTGAAGAATGTTCATGTGTAGAAGGTTCATGGTAGAAGGGAATGAGCATTCCAGCCTAGGGTTCCTGGGTAACCCAGGAAGAAAGAGAAGGTTTCTCAATCCTAGACTCCTGGAGCTCAGAGCCAGGAATAAGTTAGTGCCATCCCTGTGCCCAGCCTGTTCTGTAATTGGAATTCTCTTCCTGCCCTGACGTTAGAGTCTGTTCAGTTTTCCTCCTGCTCCTAGCACCCCTCCCATCCTGGTACTCCTGCCCATTGGGTCATTCCTTCTGCCCCCAGTCTGCTGCTTGGGACCGAACAAACACATCCTCCCTTTATTCTCAGCCTCTAGCTCTCATTTTCCCACCCACACCATTTGTTCTGACTGCCTTTACATAGGGTTTCTCACTGTCCCCAACAAGGTTTTCACTTCTCAACAATGTTCTTCATCCAGGCGATCTTTGGAAACTTGGGAAAGCAAATAGGCTGCAGTTCCCATTCCCTTTTCCAATGAGGCCTGTCCTCAGTTCTGAGTATTACTGGCTGCTAAACAACAGGATACTTACTGGTAAATGACTGTGGATTCTACCCTACCTCCCCTCATCTATCTCCTTCATTAATCCCTGTAAAGTGGTTTAAGCATAGAGGGCTCCAAGGCAGTTGTCAGTGAAAAGCCTATCTTTCCTGGGCACAGAACTGGGTACAAGATTATTCTGCAGGACATCTTCTGATAGGAACTGCCCTGGGACAAGGCATTGGTCAGCAGTGATCTTATCTGTCTGTGACACTTCCATCCCAAGTAGGACCTATCTGACGTCAACAGGAAATAAGACTGATGCAATGGGGCCAAAAGACTTTGGTAAAAGAAAGTTAATTCAAAGCCTTGGCTACCCTGGTTGAGACTCCACCCTTCTGGCAAGGATCCAGTCCTTGGAGGAGTGGGGGAGGGGCGGAGTGGTAGAGCCAAAATCTTTGGGCTAAACCTCTAGATAGTAGGGATACAGTGCGGAAGCCCATTTGCTTGGCACTTGTGGACAAACTGTTGGGTGGCTACCTCTGACATATTGCAGCTTGACCTGAAGCCACCTTTTGTGCAGATTAAATGGCATGTTACATTGGTTTTCCGCTATGTCTGAGACAGGTATGGTTGCCCCAAGTCCCCACAAATGAGTGTTAACACTGTAGAGATTACCTTTCCCCTTCTGCCCCTGGTGGCTGAGTTCCTGTAGTGTACCAGTCCCCAGAGCTCTCACCCTGGAGTAGGTAATGGCTCTGCTGGGGCAGAGTAGTGAAATGGGCTGCCTTCTCCAGCACACGTCCCGACCCTACCCAATTACAGTGCTGGGACCTTATGCAGTTGAGAAGTGACTCTACTATAAACAAGAAGTTCTCAGAGGAATTTATCTTTGTCTTGTGCTCTCATTTGCTTTGGTTTTGAGGTATCCCTATGGCCACTCCCAATGCTAAGAAGGCCCAAAACAGGTAGCAAAAAGAAGCCAAATGGTTCTGCCTTTGCCATTTCTACCTATAGCTAGCTGAACCCAGCCAGTGATGAATTCTTTACGTTCAAGTCTAGGGCTTTGTTATCAATTGCCAAAGGCTGCCCAGAGGCCATTTTTCAGAATGACCCACCAAGAGCTCATCTCCCTGCCTGTGAAGTGCAGTGGGATGGATTCCTTAAGGCACCTATGCCTACTCTAGTCCATCTTTCAGGATGAGTCCGTGGAGTGGGAGACAGCTGACCTTTCTCAAGCTGAGATTGAGCAGAAGATCAAAGAGTACAATGGCCAAATCAATAGCAACCTCTTCATGAGCCTGGTAAGTCAACAGCCTGGGAAGGGGCAGGAACCCAGATGTATGCCTGATGTCCAAAGGGCCAAATATTTTGGGGTGGGCAGTGATTTCACACCCAGTCCCCCACCTGTTCTGGTGGGGCCCTAATCTGTTCCAGCTCACCTAGAATTTGGTCATAATTCAATCTCTCCTTCTCTTCAGAACAAGGATGGCTCCTACACAGGTTTCATCAAGGTTCAGCTGAAGCTAGTACGCCCTGTCTCAGTGCCCTCCAGTAAGAAGCCACCCTCCTTACAGGATGCCCGGCGGGGCCCAGGGCGTGGCACAGTTGTGAAGCGTCGCACCTCCTTCTACCTGCCAAAGGATGCTGTCAAACACCTGCATGTGCTTTCACGCACCCAGGCACGCGAGGTCATTGAGGCCCTACTTCGAAAGTTTATGGTGGTGGATGACCCCCGCAAGTTTGCACTCTTTGAGCGGGCTGAGCGCCATGGTCAAGGTGGGCTTCCTGTTTAGCCCACTGTGTATGAGAGTATATATGCATGTACCTGTGCATGCAGGGGCTGAGGGAACTGGCCCTGACCTTAATCAAAACACTGCCTTCCCCCTGCCTGGCCCTCAGTGTACCTCCGGAAGCTGTCAGATGATGAACAACCCCTGCGGCTTCGGCTCCTCGCGGGGCCCAGTGAAAAGACCCTAAGCTTCATTCTGAAGGAGAATGACTCTGGGGAGGTGAACGTGAGTACATAGCCCTCCTTAATTTCTTGGTTGTCACTGGGCAGGGCTGGTGGGTTGCAGCTACAATAAGGCTTAGAGGAGGAATAGGGCTGGAGGATAAACTACAAGGCTTCTCCAGGACTATGTGAGCTTTATAGCTAAAATAAAGGTTTCCGGGCCATTTGTGCCAAGGTCTAGAGCCTGTCCCAAGCCAGAACTGTCTTGGTGCTTTGCTCTCTTAGTCTGGAGAATCATCACGATTTACAGAAGTCCATCTGATAGTATGGTGATCCCAGATTAGATCAAAACCACACAGGTAGGGTCCAGGAAATAAGAGAGGCTCAGCCTTCAGGCATTAGGACTTTATCTGGAAGCTTCCGGTCTTCAAGTAACTGAATGTATGGAGTGGGATTAGACTCAAGAGTGGGCATTTTCACAGGGAACTGGAAAATACCTAGTTTGGTTGCCTTTCCAAAAGGTGATGTCCTACTTTGTGTGGCCCATTTTTTTTTGCTCTGTTGTTGGGAATCCCAGTACAGATCATTCAGGTAAGAACCTGACATCAGAAGACCCCCGTCCTAGCTTGATAACCATGGAGCTTTTCTGAGGAGGGCCTGTGGGCTTGCCCATGTCTCCTACAGCCTGTGTCTCCCCCACCCCCTTACAGTGGGATGCCTTCAGTGTGCCTGAACTGCACAACTTCCTACGTATCCTGCAGCGGGAAGAGGAGGAGCACCTCCGCCAGATACTGCAGAAATACTCCTTTTGCCGCCAGAAGATCCAGGAGGCTCTTCATGCCTGCCCCCTGGGGTGACCTCTTGTACCCCTAGGTGGAAGGAGGAGAGTAGGCAGCGCCTAGGGCGTGCCGAGTGAATGTGACAGGGCACGTGTGGCCTGAAGAATGAGTGTGCATGGAGGCCCTCTGTTGCTGGGGGAATGAGTGCAGAGAACAGTGAAGAAGCTGGTCCCTGTGTCCACCAGTGGGTATAGCAGAGCATGGCTCTGCACTCTTGCCCGTCATGTACTGGGTCATGGTGGCTAGGGTTGCCACCAAGCTGCTCCAGGCAGCAAGGGTAGAGCATACAGAAGTCTGAGCATCTTGGAAACCCAACAATAGAATAGGGTTATTTACAGGGATGAGGGCCCTCATCTGTGAAGAAAGGTGGTGTATTTTGGGTTTTAGGGTGTCAAAACAGCCCTATCAAAAACAAGGGTGGGTGTTAAAGATAAGTCAGGCATCTAGAAAGAATCTAGGTTTCCCTCTGCAGTGCCCTCTGACTCCTCACACATCTTAGGATCTGAGAGTGCTGGTTCATGGTGCAGCAACAGTGCCTCAGTGCTTCCTTCAAGGAAAATGTCCCTGGGTCAGGATTTGTGAGTGTGGGCACTGACCCAGGTCTGTGCCTTGCTTGCCAATCAAAACCAGGGTCTTTCTCTCAAGTATTTTTGATAATGTGTGTGAATGTATGTACTATTTTGTGGCCTCAGCTGAATGCCTCCTTGGGGGAAAGGGGTGGGGGTTACAGTCATCATTAGGGCCTGAGAGAATTGGCTGAATAAAGATTTAAGAAGCCTGTTTTTGGAATGTTTTATTATGGACCCTCAGCCATAGTTGCCACTCAGGCCAGGAGCTGCCATGGGTGATGGACAGACTCACAGCACCTTTGCAAGGTCACCATGGGACTAATTCATGAAGGCCAAAGAGTAAGGATATGTGCTCAGTCATCACTCAGCACCCTGGGGCTCAGCTTACGGTGGAGGCAAGGACTGCAGCTACAGCTAGATCTTAGGGTAATCCAGACACAGACAGGTACGCGCACACACACACCACCCCCCACCCCCGTGACAGGCACTTCATCAAATACTGAACTACTACTATGGATCAGACCCTGCTCGCGGCACCTAGACGGCAACAGTTACTTGCCTTCACGAAGGATGCATTCTGGTGGGTTTGCAAAGAATGAAGTTCTTCAGGCCTGAGCGTAGTCGCAATACGACATAACGCAAATTCCTTAGCATTAGGTTCGTTCTCATCCACATAAGACCGTGGTGATAAATAGGTGCAGGAATAGAACTGAGTCCAGGCGGCAACTCCTAGGCTGGGGTCAGGTCCTGAAGTGCCGGTTTGGGGAAGCCTGGTGGTCGGGCAGTCCTGATGGACCTGAATTCTGGCGGACCCTCCCACACACCTGGGAAAAATCAAGACGAAACAGCTATCGCTACCTAGGTGGGCGCCGCCTCAGCTGGGGAAAGCATGGCCTGCTGGGACCGGACAGCCCGCAGTGCGTACTGGGATACCTGGCGTTTGAGGACGGCTGTTGGCCCGGTCCAGCGGACCGACAAGAAAAGCAGCCAATCAGAGGGGGCAGCGTGCGGAAGCGGAAGTGAGGTTTCCGTGGAGACCGCGGAGCCTGCGGAAGGTGGCGGCGGCGGCGGCGGCAGCACCTGCGAGCGGAGGCCGAGGCGGGGTATGGCGGCGCCCACGGCCCTGTGAGAGCTACTCGGCCGCGGGGCCCGCCATGCGCCGGCGGCCCTGACATGGGCGCCAGCGGCTCCAAAGCTCGGGGCCTGTGGCCCTTCGCCTCGGCGGCGGGGGGCGGCGGCCCGGAGGTGGCGGTCTCTGAGCAAGCTTTGGTGCGGCCTCGAGGCCGAGTCGTGCCCCCCTTCGTATTCACGCGCCGCGGGTAAGGGCGCGGATTCCGCCTTGGGGAGGACAGGCCGGCGGCCGGGCGCCCCGCGCCATGGGGAGCTCCCGCCGCTGTACCTCCCGGGGTGATTCATATTTTGGGGCCCTGTAGGAGCAAGTGATGGGGAACGCCGTGCGTCGGCTTCTGGTGGCCTGCCTGCTCTGTTGGTGTCCATCCCTAGGGCAAGAGATTTGTCCCTGGGCAGGCACTTCTCAGAGAAAACTCAGGGCTCGCCTGGGCCTTCAGGACCTCTTCCTTTCACCCCAGCCTGCAAGTTGAAGGCACTTAGCTCTCCCTCCCCCACTTCTTCCTAGGGGGAATGATCTGATTTGGGTGTTGCCATTTCTCACTGTGGTGGGGTTGGACTTTTTAGGGCAGTGGCTGGGAAAGCAGGAATGGGACCTGAGGCAAAAGACCCTCAGACGGGTATGTTCTTAAGACCTAGAGTGCTGTCTTCCTCCTCTTTCCATAGAACCCCAGACAGGAGCACTACATTGGACTGGCACTGAGGTGATGCTGGAGATTTGCTGTAGATACCAGGGACACCCGGCAGTGGCAGTTTGGCTGCACCAGCCTCCTGGGCGTGGGTAGGAAGGATGCAGCCTTTCTGCCTTCGGCTCCTTCGTAGCTCAGGCATCTGCTCTCATAGACATTGGCCCTGTACTGTCAGTGTTTTCTGAAGTGAGACAGATGTGTCCAGGCCACCAAGCTGCCCACTCTTGAAGTCCTGAGTGAGGGACCTAATGTTGGAGTGGTTATTCTTGCTGGACAAACCAGTGATGAGAACTGGTTGTAGCTGCCTGGACAGTATGCTTGGATATGGACTTTCTACTTGGGGTCTGACAGCAGCACTGGCCACCAACCCACTCCCCACTTCCTTCTAGTACACCCCGGATCCTAACAAGGAATTTTTTAGGTATATTATCCTCTTTCCTCCCACCAGGGTTGTTCCTCTTCATTTAGAGGTGACCACACTCCATATGGTCTGTGGCATTTGCCATGACCAGGTGTGGGGCTCCAGCCCAGCCTGTTCCCCTCTCCCTCTACACAGCTCCATGTTCTATGACGAGGATGGGGATCTGGCTCACGAGTTCTATGAGGAGACAATCGTCACCAAGAACGGGCAGAAGCGGGCCAAGCTGAGGCGGGTGCATAAGAACTTGATTCCTCAGGTGAGGGGCTGGGCCATAGAACCTGTCTTGAGTGTGGAAGTGGACCCAGATGGGGTCTGTTTTCAGGGTGGGGGGGTGGGTCATGAGGGAGGAACTGGGAGGAATAGGAAGGCTTCCTTCCAGGAAGGCCCTGAACTGACCCTCACTAGCCTCTGTTTCCATGGCAGGGCATCGTGAAGTTGGATACCCCCCGCATCCACGTGGATTTCCCTGTGATCCTCTATGAGGTGTGAGCCTGGAGGGTGACAGGCATAAGCACCCTGGCCCCAACAAGAACGCCCCCAGGCTCAAGGTGTGGCTTCCACTGAGGAACCTAGGCTGTGGCCACAACCCTGAATAAACTACATTGGCCCGGAACCTTCAGCTGTGAGCAGCACAGTCCTGCAATGTTGGTTGGGTATTGGTTTGTGTGTGGACAAGAGGCAGGTGGTAGCTGGCGAGAGCTAATGGTGGAGTTACCAGCCCACCTTCTCCAGCAGTCCTTAAAAGGAGCATGCAAGGCATATACTGGTCAGGACTGCCAGGTTCCTGGGCCCTCTCCTGGCCTGCTTTCTTCCAAACTTGCCTACGGCCCCGCCCTGCTAGGGGCTACAGCACTTTACAAGCAAGGTCTGCCTTCTTCCAGCCCCTGGGCTGTGGGAGTTGTAATCAAGTGGGAACTTCCTTTCCCTCATTTCCCTTACCCCTTTGTCAGAGCATTTCAGCCGTTTGCTACCTCGAATCCTCCTGTTTTGGACAGAGACTGGGGGCAGCACAAGCCTGATTCTTCCTGCGTACCTGCCCATCTGCTCCCACCCCAGATGGACGGACCGTTTACTGGTTATTAACAGGAGTAGGGATTGGTGTAAGAGACTTCTCTCTCCAACCTGGCTGTTCTGATCCCTCTGTACTGCAACTTCTTGTTGCCCCACCCCTGCACCAAGTGAGAGGGCATAGCATAGGATCAAGAAGGGCTATGGATGCCTGTGCCTATGGGGAATTGCTCCTACCTGCCTGCTCTAACCTTTTTACCTTTGCATTGGCTCCCCCACCTCCGTGAGAGATCATCGACCATCCTACAGTTAGGGACAGCATCCTAGAGCTGGTGCCAGTAACTGCAGAGACCAGTACCCTCTCCCCTACAGTATCCTCACCCCTTCAGAATCAGTCAAGGGAGAGTACTGGAACCCCTGGGTAGGGACAGAAAGGTTAGAGCAACCATAAAAGGAATATTTAAAATGTGAAAGTCTGTAAGTAGTCTAGTCCATGATATTGAGGCAGAGTCAGATTTCTCCATAGAAATGACTCTAAAATTCCTTACTGTGCAAGCTCTGTGCTTCAAGAGTATGGAAAATGGCTTGGGGAGGGTGGCCCCTATTCTAGAAAGGCTGTTATATTATTTGTTCAGTTTCAATAAAATTATTTGTAGACCCTGAATGCAAGAGTGGTACCTTCTGGGGCTGTGACACCTGGTGTCTAGACCACCTTCATTCAATAGGTAAAGCTGAGTTCAGAACTCTGGTGGCAAGGACCAGTGGGAGTAAGCTTGAGCCCAGCCTGTGGCCATCCCAACCATAACCAGCAGGTGGCAGTATGTTCACAAAGACTTCATAGCCGGTCCCCTCAGATGAGGGCCACTCCCTTGTCTGTTGTGTTCAGTAGGCAGAGACCCCTGGAATTGGAAGGCCTTCAGATGCTTCACTAGGAATGGGCCCCACCTGTCTGACCTGAGGTGAGGATGTGACCTCAGATAGACCTCCAGCAGTGCCAGCTGACCCTACGTAGTAAAGTCACAGCCTGAGCCTCATGGACCTCCAAGGTGAAGCTTTAGGTGGACAGCAGCCACATGAGTGCCACCATGTCCTTGGCCTACTGCCAGATTCCACCTCCAATTCACCTGCCTCCCTGACCCGCCTGGGGCTTCTGTTCTAGCAGGCAAAGCTCTGCTGTGTAATATTTACTGTGTCCCCTGCTGCTTCAGTCTTCTCACCTGCAGTCTCCCACCCCACCCCACCCCCTCCAGTGGACCTTCAGCCTACACTTCCGATCCTGCTATGAGGCTGGTTTTCTGCTAAGCTTAACTCTTGGCCTTCAGCCCAACTCCCAGTTAGGAAAGAGAGACACAGGCTTCTGGGTTTGAGAAGTTGCCCTGCCAGTCCTTTGGAGGCTTCAACTTGTAAAGGCCAGAGCAGGATCACCCTTTGCAGCTTGAACTGGCAGTTGTTCTGTGGCTATGAGGCTGGGTCTCTGCTAAGCTTAGTCTTCCTATTTCCATGCATAACACCCTATCTTGCTCACTCCTCTCCACTACTATGCCGAGGTCAGTGTTTGCCTGTGCCAAATGGCACCCCATCTCCCATCACCATTGTCCAAGTATGGGGAACTCCCTGTGCTGAGCTTGCCCCGCTGACCTCAAAGCTGAAAACAATGGGGGTCATGGCAGTACTTCCCTACTCCCTCCCACTGGGCTGTGTTCACTTCCTTCCTGCTGGCTGCCTAAGGAAGTTCCCTGCCCTGGGACGATCTGGCCTGGCCTTTGTTTCCCCAGCTACCCCTCCCTTGGAGCTTCCTAAGCTTGTCCCTATTGAAGCCCGCATGGTGGTACAGTGACAACACCACTCTCCCATATCCTAAACGCCTTGGTCCTCAGAGGCAGACTGGGGTATGTTGACCAATTATACCACCTTTTGTTAAAGGTTCTAGGCACCCAGAGTGGCATCAGTGGGGTGTTGGGGGTAGGGTAAGGTTGAAGGTGTGCAGATTTGTTCATACCTAGATGGGCACACTGAGATTATGCTGCAATTCTCCCTGGGGCCAGCCACCCTCTTCCTCACCCATGTTGTAGGGAACCCCCTGTTCTGCAGTAATTCAGTGAAATCCACCCAGGAATATCCACTAGCAGGAATGTCCACTGCAGAACCTTCCAGTCCCCGCCCTTGCCCTCAACCCATACTGTCACACATATCCACACTTTATCCCCGTATCACACTTGGGACACTTCAATGCTCAGTGGGAAAAAATGATCTCAGTTCCTGGAAGTTTCCTTAATCCCCCACCCCATAACTCATCCCTCTTTACTACCTACTTTGGGGAACTAGCATCCACTCCCCAGTAGCTTGACTCCCCAAATCACCACTGTGGGGCCGCTCTACTCACATCTTGGGGAAGGGAAGGTAGGAGAGAAGAGTTAAGGAAGCTACATGTATGGGAGAGGCTGGCACCTGAGCTGTGTTCCACACCCTTCCTGTCACCTGGCACAGTTCCTCCAGGCCACAGCCTACTGGGAAAGGGTGGGAGAGCAGTCAGCCAGCAGGGCATGCTAGAGGAAAACAGGGTTAAGGCATCCCCCTCCCTGGCTCCGGTTCCTGGCCCTTTCCGCTCAGAGGGGCAGCAGGAAGTGAGGAGAAAGGGCTGGGGTGGGAGGCGGGACGGATGGGAGGGGATGGGTTTTATCAAGTCTCCGGAGGGCTGCCCACGGGCAGCAGCTGGCGCGAATAGCTTGGCTGGAGAGTCTCTTCCCAAGGAAAAAGGGAGGTCGACGACTTACTGAGCCAACGGATCCCCGCCGCACAGGTGAGCGCAGACAGCTGGTCTGTACCCTACAGAGCGCTCACCCAGCGCTCCCTCTCTTCTCCCAGGTACGCGGGCTGAGAATGGGCTGACAGAGCAGACCCGGGCCCTTTAGGGAAATGAGCCCCACATGGAGGCGCAATCTAGAAAGAGGCCTGGGTCTCGCCCAGGTCCAGCTCCAAGTTGTTCCCAGGCGACAGGGGCTTACAGGCGAAGTGACTTGGGAGACCGGAGGAGCTCCTCTGGCCGTCGTAGGGTCAGGAATTTATACGAGGGTGGCAACTTTCTCAGTGTTGAAAGGAAGCCCGGGGGGTTCCCACAGGACCTCCCAGAGACTGTTCCAGAAGAGAGGAGAGTAGTGGGATGGGCCTGTTGGAGACCCGGGGACGCCCTACCCCCAGGCCTCGGAGGCCAAGCTGCGACCCGAAGCTCCAGTGGCCAGAACAACTACCGCCAGGGCCCAGCCTTGGAGGACTAGGAGGCGGGTGCTTAGCCCCCTCCCCGAGTCTGGCAAGGGGCGGGGCCTCCCGTACCGGGGACGATGCGGAGAAGAGAACCCCCGATCCGTAGGGTGTGAGGAATTAAGTCCTGGCAGGCGGGACATTGGCTGTGGTCACCGACCCTCTTTCCACCACTGAAGGGCCCCAGGACTAGGGTCAGCGCTCAGGGTGCAAAGCCACAGCTTTTGCTTCCCCTGGCCCAGGCCATTGGGGGGCGGGGGGGGGGGGCGCGGAGTTCCCACACCAACTCCATACGGCAGGGCCGGGGAACCGCCCCCACCTTTATTCCCCTCCCGNGGCCGGGGGGGGGGGGGGGGGGGGGGCGCGGAGTTCCCACACCAACTCCATACGGCAGGGCCGGGGAACCGCCCCCTCCTTTATTCCCCTCCCGGACACTTTTGCTGTCCCTTTAAGGGGTGGCCGCACCGCCGAGCGGAGAGGACTGTACCACTAGTGGAGGGCTCCGCAGGGGGGTGCAAGGGGGTTAAATTTTAGGCTGATTGACACTTGCAGCTGAGACTCCGGAGGACAGTCCCGTTCGGAGGGGCTCAGGGCCCCAGATGGGTGGCCAGGCTCCTTGGCGGAGGATCTGGAGGCTTTGGAGCCTGAAACACCCCACTAGGTTTCAAAAATAGGGCAAACCCTCCCGCCCCGGCCGCAAGTCCGCCTCGGCGCTGGATTCTTAAAGGGCCGGAGGGGCGGAGGGGGGCGGAGCCAGCAGAGGCGCCGAGCCGGGGCCGGGCCCGAGCGGTCGGCTGGAGCGGGCTGGGCTAGGGATGGCGGTGGCCATGGCGCGGGTCCCGGCGGCGCCCCGAGCGAGGTGAGGGCGGGCATTGCAAGCCTGGCGGCTCTGTCCCGGCGGACTGGGTGCTGTGCTCCTGGGGGTACTCCCTGAGAAGTGGTCCTGAGCCCCTACCCCCACCCGGCCAGACTGGCCCCACGTGTGGGGCGGGGCGGGGTCCAGCACAAAGGCCAAGCGAAGTGCGCTTTGCCTGGGACCTGCCGGGCCCGCCAGCAGTGCGGGCCGGCGGGCGGGCGCGCGCGCGCATTCCCGGTGGCTGGGAAGGGAAGGGCTGGTCTGCGGGCGCCGCCAGGGGAGGTCCTACTGCCCCTTTGTCCCCCACGGGGCCTCTACCAAGCTTGGGAAAGTGCTTGGTGCGCTCGAGACAGACACAAAGTGCTGACAGCCTGGCTCTTCTGCTGGGCGGGTACTACACGTATGCCAGCTGCTCGCTCAGCTTTCAGCTTGCTAGCCTCCGCGTGGGCTAGCTGTGCCCGCCGTACAGAAATGCTGTGTTTTCTCTGGACTTTGAGTTCTTCGCGGGGTGCAGAGTGGGCCTCGAGTTTGGGACTCTAAAATCCTGTGCTGGGTCATATGCAAGCATGTGTCTGTCTCTGGGCAGTGAGTCCATGGCCCGGTTTGTCCAAATCTCAGCGGGATCACAGACCTGACCAAAGTCCCTGCCTAGTCATAGGCCACCTGCTCCAGGAAGGAGCCCTATGTTCTGGCAGTGAGTCCCCAGGCATCTTGCGTGCCCCTCCGTGCCCTGTAGTCTCTCAGAACAGTTGCAGCCATGTAATAGGAGCTGAACAGCCCTGGGCACGGTGAGCGCAGAGCATGGCCTTGGGGAGTGTGGATGGGTTTCAGTGGTCACCTCCAGGACGCTCCACACTGACTTGCTCTCTCCCATCCTTCCCCCAGTTCCTGAGCTGGTGTCAGCAGGTGACACTGTCTTCCTGCAGCCCCCAGCATGTGGGCAGGCCTGGGCCCCGCCGTCACATTGGCCCTGGTGTTGGCGGTGGCGTGGGCCTCAGAGCTCAAGCCCACAGCACCACCCATTTTCACAGGCCGGCCCTTTGTGGTAGCATGGGATGTGCCCACACAGGACTGCGGCCCGCGCCTCAAGGTGCCACTGAACCAAAAGGACCTGAAAGCCTTTGATGTGCAGGCCTCACCTAATGAGGGTTTTGTGAACCAGAACATCACCATCTTCTACCGCGACCGGCTGGGCCTATATCCACACTTTGATTCGGCCGGAAGGTCGGTGCACGGTGGTGTGCCACAGAATGGCAGCCACTGGGCACACCTGAAGATGCTGCAGGAACATGTGGAGCACTACATTCGTACACAGGAGCCTGCAGGGCTGGCAGTCATTGACTGGGAAGACTGGCGGCCCGTGTGGGTGCGCAACTGGCAGGACAAAGATGTGTACCGTCGGTCATCACGCCAGTTGGTGGCCAGTCGCCACCCTGACTGGCCGTCAGACCGCATAATCAAGCAGGCACAGTACGAGTTTGAGTTCGCTGCCCGGCAGTTCATGCTGGAGACACTGCGCCTCGTCAAGGCGGTGCGGCCTCGGCACCTCTGGGGCTTCTACCTCTTCCCGGACTGTTACAACCATGATTATGTGCAGAACTGGGAGAACTACACAGGCCGCTGCCCAGACGTTGAGGTATCCCGAAACAACCAGCTGGCCTGGCTGTGGGCCGAGAGCACGGCCCTCTTTCCCTCTGTCTACCTGGATGAGACACTCGCTTCCTCTGCCCATGGCCGCAACTTCGTCAGCTTCCGTGTCCAGGAGGCTCTTCGTGTGGCTAACACACACCACAAGAACCATGCGCTCCCAGTCTATGTCTTCACACGACCCACCTACAGCCGCAAGCTCACAGGGCTCAGTGAGGTATGTGCCTCCCAGGAGCTTCTGCCTTCTCCCCCAGGGGACCCTGCAGGGATGGGTTGCTGGCAGACTGTATGGTGCTGGCTACTCTAAATCCCCTCACTTCATTCTCTCTGTAGCCTCATAAGAGGGTGGCACCATTATTCCCCACTTTGCAGATAGGAAAATTGAGGCACAGAGATGCAGAGAAATTTTCCGAAAGCTTCCCAGCAGATCCAGGATTTAGACCTAGGCATTCTGACTTTGGAGTTCATCCTGATAGCTGTACCCTGGGCTCAAGTGGACCCTTGGCTTGGGAAACATGTGAAGCGGGGATGGAAATGGTTTAAACTTTTCGGAGAAAATGAGACAGCCTTTGTCTGGGGGTAGAAGGGGAGAACTGGTAGCTCTCCTGCCTCCTGTGACAATGCAGGTGCTTCTCTTTTTCTCCTTTCCTGATAAACCCGTCCTTTTAAAATGAAAACCTGTCCTTTTAATGAAAAGGGGCTTCCCTGGTGGGGCAAGGGGTTAAATCTCAGCAGTATGAAGCTACTGGCAGAAGAGTTGAATCCTAGGCCAGGGAGCTGACCCACATGGTGCAGCAGACCTCTCTGTCTCACCCGCTGCTCCCCTCAGTTTATTTCGGTACATCTACTTGTTCTGCTCCTCACTCTGTCTCTGGTGAAGCCTCTCTCTCAACCCCACCCCGCACCTCTGGCCTACACCCCAGCTCTTCTATGCATAAATAAATAAAATAAATATTTAAAAAATAAATAAAATGCAAATAAGAGGGCGCAGGAAGGACTGAGCTACAGGTCAACAAGTCGACAGGCTGGGGCCTATTCACCCCGTGCGTCCCTCTTGCCCTGAGGTCTCAGTCTTCCCCAGTGACCATCCCCTTCCCACAGATGGATCTCATCTCCACCATTGGCGAGAGTGCAGCCCTGGGCGCAGCCGGTGTCATTCTTTGGGGTGATGCGGGGTACACCACCAGCAATGTAAGTAACACCCACCCAACCCACTGGAACTGAGTGAAGGGACAAAGAGTTGGGCTTTTGGCTACTACCCTCAAAGTGGGCAAACAGTCTGCCCCCCTTGTCTGCCTCTCACCCAAGGCATCCTTCTGTCCCAGTCGAGAAAACCAGAGCCCTCTTCCCTGCTCCCAGAAAGGGGGACGAGCTGTCTTGAACAGCTGTTTAGTTGCTGCTTCCCCTCCTGCCCTGCTGCACGCCATCCCTGCCCCGCCCCTTCTCAGCAGGAGCAGCAACCATGAGGGCTCAGGCCTGTTTGTTCCCGCATACAGAATTTCAGTTTTAGCCTGTGGGCCGAGGTGACTGACCCTGAACCCTGATCTTTATCCCTAGGAGACCTGCCGGTACCTCAAGGATTATCTGAGTCGACTGCTGGCCCCCTATGTTGTCAACGTGTCCTGGGCTGCCCAGTATTGCAGCTGGACCCAGTGCCATGGCCACGGCCGCTGTGTGCGCCGAGATCCCAGCACCAATACCTTCCTGCACCTCAGTGCCAGCAGCTTCCGCCTAGTGCCTGGTCCAGTACATGAACCCCAGCTCCGTCCAGAGGGGGAGCTCAGCCAGGCGGACCGCAACTACCTGCAGACACACTTTCGCTGCCAGTGCTACTTAGGCTGGGGTGGCGAGCAGTGCCAATGGGACCTCAGGAGAGCAGCTGGGGATGCCAGTAGGGCCTGGCCTGGGTCCCACCTCATCGGCCTGCTAGCTCTGGCAGCCCTGGTCCTCACCTGAACTTTGTAGGGGGTCTCTCCTGGCTGCCATGCAAGCTGGCCTCTGCTACAAGGGTTCTGTCAGGCATGTCAGCGCCTACAAGGGGTAGACAAAAGGAGTCTAGTCGGGAAAGGGCAGAGCCCCTGGGATGCACAGTGGGGTGTCCATGTCAGCTCTCATTCCCCCTGTTCTAAGGGGGAGGGGCAGTCCCCTGGGAAGCCCCTTCTCTCCCTGGAGAGAGGAAGAGGGGCACAGCTAGACCAGGGAAGACCTGACCCTACTTCCCTGCCCCTGGATAGTTTATTATTATTATTGTCGTCATCATCATCTTGAAAGTTCTTTTTGTAAATTAAATATGAAACAGCTGCTTCTGTGCTTGGGTTGTGTCTGTGAGACTGACTCCAGGGTCTCCCATGAGGCTTTAGCACCAATCTTGTCCTTGAGATACTTGCAGGGAACATCTCACCTATAAAATGTGTTCGCTGGGACCTGGGGGCCCAGGGCTTTTGGACAGGGGCCACCGGGGTGGAGGGACTCACATTCCACCCCAACATCAAGGACCTTGTGTTCTCCATATTGACCACAAAGGGCTTGGCCCCAACCTGGTGTGAGAGACGGAGCTCATTAGGCTTCTGCTTGGCCCTCTGACCCCAGCTGAGTCAGTATGGGAGGCCTCACCTTGCCCACCCCAAGGAAAAGGGGGAAGTGGGTGTTTGATCTTGCCTGGCTGGGCAAGCGGCCAGACCTCCCTGCTGCTCTCAGGCGGGGATGATCTCGCCTCTGCTCTGCCGGGCAGTGGATGGTTGGTCATGGTTGGTCGCCACACCCCCGTCTGGGTCACCGTCCTCCACCGGGTGTGACAGGAGGGAGGTAAGCAGGTGACTGGGACCTGAATCCTGAGTCACACACTGCAGAGACACATGATGGGGTTAGGGTGTGACATCCTGAGTGCGGTGTCCCTGCCAACAGGGACATCAAAGACGAGAGGACATGGCTAGCCCCAGCTGTCCTGGAGGGAGAAGAGCAGCTGGGGCCATCAAAACAGCTCCGTCCTGCCTCACCCGCTGTGTCTGAAGGGAGTTACTCGGGGTGGGTCCCTGCCCTCAGCCTGTCCTTGTCGGTGTTGGCTCAGCCACCACCTTAGGAACCGCTGGCGCTGGGGAGACAAACTCAGGAACAGCCAAGAGGAGAGGAGAGCAGCCCCACACAGGACTCCGGAGGGGTTGCCTCAGGAAGAGCAGTGTACCATGAGTTTTGGGAGGTGAGGGGGACGCTTACTGCAAGGGTGGCACTACACAGCTGGGAACTGTACCCAGCTAGCTGTGTCCCCTTCATAGGGATCTGATCACCTCCCTTCCCCAGGAGGCCTGGGGGGACAGCAGGACCCTGCCTGTGGGCAGGTGAGGGAGTGGGGAGGAAGATGGCTCAGATCTGAGGTATGCACAGCCAGAGCAAGCAGGCAGGGCTGGACCCTGAAGCTGACTGACTCCAGGCGCACACACACACCCCACTTGTACCAATCCAACCAGCCCAACCTGGCAGTAGCAGGCCTGTGGACAGAACCTGGGTGGGGGAGGGCTTCAGGCACCCCCCCCCCCCGCTTCTTCCTGTTATTCCACTACAGAGCTTCTCCCTGGACTGAGGCCAGCCCAGAGGCTGCTGACTAAATGTGCCAGTTGCAGCACTAGGCTCCCAGGGACCCAGAAGGGAGCACAAGCCTCATGGAGAGGGCGTCTTCTGTCCCCACAGACTCTGGGAGTTGTGCCAGGCTCTCTGGGCCTGGAGGTCAGCACTCTGGGACCTGCTTCCTGAACGGGAACACAGCCCGCCGCTCTGGCTAGATCAGCATTCTGGACGCCCCCTCCCCTTTAGCCCCACCAGCTTCTCCACCCTAGCCATTCTGGGGCGCCAAGCCCATCTGGCAGCCAGCTGTGTTACTGTACCAGTGACCCCTGGGGTGGGGGGGCGCTCAGGCTCAGACTTTCACCTGGACCAGGCTTGACATCCCGCACCCCACCCTGCCAGGCAAGTCTGGACCTGACAGGTCTCGGTAGCCAGCTCCAGAGCAGCAAACAAGTGAAACCAGAGGAACAAATATGCACGTGGTCACGATGCCTCATGCTTGAACCCGTGGCCAAGTCATGGGGTCTTAGGCTCACAAGACAAGAGGGTCTCACAGTCTCAGTACGTGGTGACACACACACTCACCACTGGAGTCATAAGAGGCCAGATGGTCGCTCGCTGCAGCTTCCCAAGACAGAAGCGCTGGCCCAACACGTGCACAAAGGGTAACGCCATAGCCCTGACTTCACAGTGCCTTTCAGAAACGTCCCTAAAGCGGGAGTGCCCGCTCCGGTGGGCACAGAGCCAGGGGCCCAAAAAGTGATTTTCTTAATCAAAAGTAAAAATATTTAATCAGGGGCCTCCCTGGTGGCGCAGCGGGTTGAGCGCCACACTGTGAAGCAGCTGCTGCACAACAGTGCAAGTTCGATCCCCGGCCAGGATGGGGACCCACATGGCGCGGCAGACCTCTCCTGCCTCGCCTGCTGCTGCCCTCAGCAGTGTACTTCCGTCGATCTGCCTGTTGTGCTCCCTGCTCTGTCTCTGGTGAATCCTCTCACCTACATTGACTCTGGCCTGTACCCCAGCTCTTATATGTGTAAATAAATCTTTTTAAGAAAAATAAATAGGCCTGCCTGGTGGCGCAGTGGATTAAGCAACCACTATGAAGCAAAACGCAGTCACTGCAGCATGAGTTTGATCCCTGCCACCGGCCAGGGAGGAGACCCACATGGCGTAGCAGACCTCTCCTGCCTCGCCCGCTGCTGCCCTCAGCAGTGTGTTTCTGTCCATCTGCCTGTTCTGCATCCTGCTCTATCTGGTGGATTCTCTCACCACCCCCACATCTCTGGCCTGTACCCCAGTGCTTGTATGCATAAATAAATAAATCTTTAAAAAATAAAAATTAAAAAAATATTTAATAGATACTATTCATTTTTAACGATTTATTTATTTATGCATACAAGAACTGGGATGTAGGCCAGAGGTGCAGGGAGTGAGAGGATTCACCAGAGACAGACTGGGGAGCAGACCAGGCAGATCCACTGAAATCCACTGCTGAGGGGAGCAGCAGGTGAGACAGGAGAGGTCTGCTGCGCCATGTGGGTCCCCTCCCTGACTGGGGATCAATAGTGCTGCAGGGGCTGCAGACAGCTTCATAGTGCTGCCACTTAACCCCTTGTGCCACCGGGAGGCCCAACCAATATGTATTAATACGCCCACTCTGGATTACATTTGTCTTTATGCCAACCAACAGTTGAATTTTTTTAAAGATTTATTTATTTATGCATACAAGTACTGGGGTACAGGCCAGAGGTGTGGGGGTGGGGTGAGAGGATCCACCAGTGACAGAGTGGGGAGCATAACAGGCAGATCAGCTGAAGTACACTGCCGAGGGGAGCAGCGGGCACAGCAGGAGAGGTCCACTGCGCCACATGGGTCCCCTCCCTGGCTGGCAGCAGAGATCGAACTCGTGCTACAGCCGCTGCAATTTGCTTCATAGTGCGTTGCTTAACCCACTGCGCCATCAGGGAGGCCCCAACAGTTAAATTTTTTTGAGGGACGGGTCTCCAAGGGCAAAAGTGACTAGGGCTCAGGATGGTCCTGATGGAGCTGTGCTGCGCAAGCCCGTTCCCTGGCACCTATACTTGAGTACTACAAAGAGACTGGCCACCCAGACAGGCCCCTGTGCTGCTTCCAGGCCCACATCCCAAATTAAATCACGAAGCCCCACCCCAGTGCTGACAGGGTGGGAGGGGCCATTTCCGGACTAGCCCCACCCCCTACCCAGGGCACTTTGCTTGGGATACAGATGACTGCCCCCTGGCTCAGCCAGCCAATCCAGGGCCAGCCCCTCAGCCCGCCCCCAGACTGGGTGGGGTGACCCCTACAAAAGCTCAGAGTTTCCAGCAGCAGTTTCTTCTTCTCAGAGTCTCTGAGGCAGCTGGAGCCAGAGTTGAGGAACTGAATCTTGCTGAAGCTGCCAGGCCCTCACCCTGGGGTCAGGAAGTCTGGAGGATGAGACCCTTCAGCTCTGAGGTCAGCAGGGACGAGTGGGCAGACTGGCGGGTGTACAGGAGGGCTGGGCCAACCTGTCTTCGGTCAAGGATCATCTCTTCTCAGGGGGAGGGAAAGAAGCCCCCCTCCCCCCACCCTGCCCCCACCCCCACCACACATAGACACACACATTAGTCAGATCAGCTTGGGAACTGAGGGCCTGGCTCTCTGCTTTTCTCAGAACAGAGATCATGACTTCTGTGGCTCTTGGGGAGTGGGTGAGCCTTGGCCAAGGCAAGGCCTGTGGGAGACTGAGGGCAGAGACCCCTCCAGAGGCAGAGCCTCCATGCATCTCTTGTGCCCTCTGACCGTCCTGAGCCTTGCAGGTCAGTGTTAACCTGATGCCAGAGCAGAGTGGATTAATGAGTGAGGCGTTTGACCTGCCTGCCCTGAGCAGGGATCAGAGTTCAAGTCCAGCTCTCTGATCTGCTTCCCTTGGCCAGGTTTCCCTAAACCAGCCCTGTGGCATGGCAGCCCATCTGCAGCCTATCTGCATCCTCTTCCTGACCTTGCTCAGCATGGCCCAAGGCTTCAGGGTCCCTGCGACCCCCACGCAGCCCTTCATCACCATCTGGAATGCAAACACTCAGTGGTGCCTGCAGAAGCACAACGTGGACGTGGATGTCAGTGTTTTTGATGTGGTGGCCAACCCAGGACAGACCTTCCGTGGCCCTAACATGACCATTTTCTACAGTTCCCAGCTCGGCACCTACCCCTACTACACACCCACTGGGGAACCCGTGTTTGGTGGCCTGCCCCAGAATGCCAGTCTGGATGTCCACCTGGCCCACACATTCCGGGACATCCTGGCTGCCATGCCTGAGTCCAACTTCTCAGGACTGGCAGTTATTGACTGGGAGGCATGGCGACCACGCTGGGCCTTCAACTGGGACTCCAAGGATATTTACCGGCAGCGCTCACGGGAACTGGTACAGGAGCAGCACCCCGACTGGCCAGCTCCTCAGGTGGATGCAGCAGCCCAGGATGAGTTCCAGGGAGCTGCACGGGCATGGATGGCGGGCACTCTCAAGCTTGGGCAGGAACTGCAGCCTCGTGGCCTCTGGGGCTTCTATAACTTCCCTGACTGCTACAACTATGACTTTCTAAGACCAAACTACACAGGCCAGTGCCTGCCGGACATCCGTGTCCAGAACGACCAGCTAGGATGGTTATGGAACCAAAGCGACGCCCTCTACCCCAACATCTACTTGCCCGCGCTGCTGAAGGGCACAGGAAAGGCCCAGATGTTCGTGCGGCACCGCGTGGCTGAGGCATTCCGCGTGGCTGAGGGTGCTGGGAACCCCGATCTGCCCGTGCTGCCTTACCTCCAGATCGTCTATGAAATGACAGATCACTTTCTACCCCTGGTGAGTTTCCTTCTAGGACGCCACCTGTCTTGTAGCCTACTCTGCCAGGCAGTAGGCTCAGTCACGGAGACACAGCCTGAGGCCACTTTAGCCTTGGGCGCTTTCATTCTGAAGTTCTCCAAACAGGACTGTGTGCCAGACTCTGTGCTAGGCACGGACCATTCAGCATTCATCAGAAAGATGTAGTTCCCACCTGCATGACATTCTCAGGCTAGAGTGGGGACGGATTTGCCTCTGTCCACCGGGAACAGAGCACCTCCAGGGGGGCTTACGAGTTATTTGTTCCATCCAGTGGTGTTGTAGTAATCTGCTGCGGGGAGGGAGGGAGCCCCCACAGACCTTTGCTGTCCCCTTCCCTAGGATGAGCTGGAGCACAGCCTTGGGGAGAGTGCAGCGCAAGGTGCAGCCGGAGTGGTTCTCTGGATGAGCTGGGAGAACACAAAAACCAAGGTGAGCTCAGGTTGGGAGTGGGGTTGCCTTGTTGACTGGGGAAACGCGAGCCCACCCTTTGTACCCTTTGTAGCCCTGGCTGGCTGACAGCTGAGTGCCTCAGTGCCCTAGGTGGGCCCATGCACAACTACGGGGCCCTGATGTTCATCCTCCCACCCAGGAATCTTGCCAAGCCATCAAGAAGTACGTGGACGCCACGCTGGGGCCCTTTATCCTGAATGTGACCAGTGCGGCTCTTCTGTGCAGTCAAGCCCTGTGCTCAGGCCATGGCCGCTGTACCAGGCGCCACAGCCATCCTGATGCCCTCCTCATCCTCAACCCTGCCAGTTTCTCCATCAATCGAAGGCCTATTGGTGGCCCCCTAGCCCTACAGGGTACCCTCTTACTTGAAGATCGGAAGCAGATGGGTGTGGAGTTCAAATGTCACTGCTACCATGGCTGGAGGGGAGCAAGGTGTGAGCAGCAGAATGTATGGTGACCGACCACACCTGATGCACTCTGGGCCTGGCCACAACTTTCTTAAGACACAGAAACACAAGTAACATAGCCGAGAGTATACTCAGCCCCTGTGGTGAGCCTATGCCCTGCAAATGCACACATGCTCACAAACCAAGATAGTAGCATAAGAGTCAATGTCTCAGGCAGGCACCATCCACTCTGCTCAGACAGTCACCTGGCAGGGGCAGAAGCATCTCCAGAGACACTGAGCCAGTCTTTAAACCACAGCCGTCACAAGCGCTGATATTCACCGAGTGCCTACTTTTCACCAAGCTGAGCATTTTCAAGTAGGTTAACACGTTCACGCCTACCACAGCACTATGAGGAAACCGAGGTAAACACAGGAAGGTGAGCACTTTGCCTAACATCGCACAACCAGAAAAGGAAGAAGCTGCAACATCAAACCCAATCTGTCCGGTTATAGAGGTAGAACCTTTGAGTCCTACCGGAGCAGATGGTAAGCAGGCCTGCCTAATCTGCTCAGCGTGACCGGCCACGACAATAAAGCAGACTAATTCTTACTTCAAGAGCTGTTTATTGGGTGCCAAAAATGTGTGCTCCCGGGATCCAGAGGGTACAGGAAAGGCTCGACTCTATCACTCAGATCGGTTGTCTGTTCCCGACCAGTTGCTTCTCAGTGGGGCCCAAGTTTTAGGAGGAAGCTCTACCAGCGCGTTTCCACGCGGGACAGACGGGGGGCAGGGGGCCAGCGGGAGCCAAGGCAAAGCCGAGGCAGGGCTTGAGCCCTCAGAGCGCGGGGCGGGGCGAGGCGAGGCTGAAACCCCAGCTGGAAGAGCAGCGGGCGCGGGACGGAGGCCGCATCCAGTTACACTCAGCCGGGGTCTCGGCGGAGCGGAAACGAGGCGGGACCTAACGTGACGCAAGGAGCCGGAGACCCAGCGAGAGCGGGGCCGGGGTGGGCGGGGCAAAGTCAAAGGAAGGTGGAGCCCTCGCTCAGTCTGCGCAGTGACGCGCTGGGAGGAGGGCCTCGCTGGCAGGGGCGGAGGGGCTGCAGCGGAGCGGCAGCCGAGACCGCGTCTGCGTCCGGACAGGGTTGTGACGTGCACGTCTGGGGGCGGAGCCTGGCCGCCCTGGAATCCTCGCGCGCGGAGCCCAGAAGCTGCAGTGTGTCCGCCGCTCCGCTAGAGGCCACGCGAGCAGACAGAGGCGTTCGTGCGGGAGACGCAGCGAGACACCAGTCAATGCGGAGCGAAGACGAGGTGCATCCCAGAGCCCAGTTTTAACATGTCAGTACTGCCCCCGGCCCCCACACGCGGCGCGTCAGTCCTCAGTCCTCGCGTTCCCGTCCGCTCGCGCTTGCGGTCCGCGGTGACTGCCGCCCGGCACGCCCTCCCTGCTTCTGGCCTCTCCCGGAGCATGTCGAGCCACACCCACCCAGAGTCAGGCTCCCTAAGCCCCCAAATCCCAGAACGCCACATTTTGGGAGCTAGTGGGAAGAGTGGGAAACCCAGACTCTGGAGACTGGGGGCCGCCTCAGAGAACCTAGGAGCCCCGCCCACAGTGGGTGGGGTCAGCACTAAAGGGGTTAAGCCCGCGGGGAAGTTTGGGGCTCCAGACCTGAAGGCTGATCCTGAGCTTCCTCCTTGGCGGTGTTAGGGTACGGCTGTTGCGGACGGAGGTGGCTGATGAAGGTGAGGGGCTTTTAGCCCTCTGAGTGGGAGATGATGTGAGGATTTTGGATAGAATTGGCCTCAAGTTCAGGGGGTCTTCCTGAGGAGGCAGGGGAGGGAGCCAGGACACGACCTCTGAAGCAGGTGGATAAAATAGGGCTCAGCTGTGCCTGACCTCCAGCAATCCCCCAGCATGAACCTTTCTGCCAGCAGGGCCTGGGGTGGGGGGGGGAGGCTGGGCAAACACAGGTGTTTGGGTGCAGGAGGTCCAGGCCCTGAACGTTTGTGGCCGTTGGATATCTCTGTGGATTTAGGAAGGAAGCTTTGGGCCTTATCAAGGGTACTTAAGAAACTCAGACCAAGGGGGAACCAGGCCTGCAGGAGACACGCTGCTGTGTGGCTGAGCCAGGCCCCTTGCTAGTGCTATCGGGACCCTATCTGAAGGGACTGTTGGGCCCATGCCCAATCGAAGTGTCTTGAACTGGGCAGGGTGGGGAAGGGGTCATGGGCTTTGTGTTCCAGGTGGAGGAGGCAGTCCAGAGAGAGGAAAACCGTGTCTGATTGATTGTACCCCAGGATCAGTTAGATGGCTGACGTGACCCAAGTAATCAAAATGCTGGGGCCTAGAATGTAAGGAGAAGGGAGAGACAGGAGCCCCTGGGGGCAGCTTTTGCTCCCTCCAAAGGGAGCCTCAGGTGGATTTAAGCAGTATCCTCGTGTCTGGTTTGTATGTCCTAGTAGCCAGCTAGCTGCCATGGTGGAGGGGCTGGATCAGCTGTCCTTCAGAGGATCAGTGTAACCAGAGCAGGCTGGGACTGGCACTCTTGGGTTCCGCCTCAGCTTTTAAGCAGCTTGCCATTGCCCACAGCCCCTATCCATTGTGAAACAGGGCACACTCTGGACCCATCCCTCTGCTCTCCACCAGTCAGGTGTAGGGAATGGGTCTTCTCCAGGTCCTCTCTGCCTGCCATCAGGTAAGTATGGGAGCTCAGTGTATCCCACCAGTCCACAGTCCCAGGATGCATGGCACCCCACCCCTTGCACTCTGTCAGCTTCTCCCTGCCCAAACCCCATCTGCTCTCCTAGCACAGCCCAGCATGGCTGTTGTCCACAGGACAAGCACCCTCGTGGTCGAGGAGATGCCACTGCCCGGAGACCATGGCTTTAACCCCCCGGCCTGGCACTGAGCCATCTGCAGCCCAGCAGGAAATAACCTTGGCTTCCCTGCCTGACTCAACTGAGCCTGGATCCTGTATACCAGCCAGAGCCGACCCTGAGCCCCAGGCTGGCTGAGCTGGCCCTGGGTTCCTCAAACCATCCAGAGATGACTCTCAGTCTTGGTTCAACTGAGCTGACCCTGGACCCCACACATCAGCCAAAGGAGCTCTCAGCCCCACAGCTGGCTGAGCTAACCCTGGAGCCTGTGCACTGCCGACCCGAGCTCTTGGATGCCTGTGCCGACCTGATCAATGAGCAGTGGCCCCGCAGCCGTGCCTCCCGCCTACACTCCTTGGGCCAGTCCTCAGACGCCTTCCCCCTCTGCCTGATGCTGCTGGGCCCTGGCCCCATACCCGAAGCAGCACCCACCGTAGTGGGTCACGCACGCCTGTCACGGGTGCTGGACAGGCCCCAGAGCCTCCTTGTGGAGACAGTGGTGGTGGCTCGGGCCCTAAGGGGCCGTGGCTTTGGTCGCCGGCTCATGGAGGGCCTGGAGGCCTTTGCTCAGGCCCGGGGCTTCCATCGGCTACACCTCAGCACCCACGACCAGCTGCACTTCTACACCCATCTGGGATACAGGCTGGGGGAGCCTGTGCAGGGCCTGGTCTTCACCAGCCAGCGGCTGCCTGCCACCCTGCTCAGTGCCTTCCACAGTGTCCCCTCCCCGCTGCCACGCTCCAAGACCCCTACTCCTAGCCTGACTGCCCTAAGAACCCCCAAGGGGCCATCATTGCCACCACCCCCTCCCCTGCCTGGGCCCATGACTACCATACCCCCACCCCCAGCAGGGCCCCTTCCACAAAGCCTGCTGAAATCACAATACCAAAACCTGAGAGGATGTCCCATATTCTGGATGGAGAAGGACATCTGAGGGCCACCCCGGAAAGGCACTGTATTTCTGGGTCAGTGGACTTCCCAGGACAGTACCAGCCTCAGCCCACTAGCCCCTGGAGTCAGCTTTAGCCTGGGCATAGTTCCTGAATGCCAGTGGGGCCAAGAGATGACTCCACGGCTCTGGCTCAGAGCAGTCAGTGTGGCTGAATAAAGCCTTCTTTTGGGTGTGGCTGTGACAGTTTATTTATTGCCTCCCCATATCTCCCCGCTTTGTCTCAGGTCCCCAATCCCTATAGGAGTCCCCAGGTCTACCCTGGAACTGGAACGATGGATAGAGGGCATTTGCCCTTTGCCAGGCTCAGGGGACAAGGTGTCTGTCCCTTTCCACATTCCTTCACTCATCACCATTTACTGAACGCTCGCTGTCAGGCCCCAGACTGAGCACAGGCGATGGGGAACTAGAGAGACAGGCTCTCAAGGGAACAGATGCACAGGAAAGAAGCAGAGAGTGGTAGGAGTCCAAGTGCCCTCACTCCACCCAAAGATCTAGGCCACCTCCCAGGAGAGGGCTGTCACAGCAGAGACCTCAGTGCTACATGAGAATTAAGCCAGGAGAGGTAGCAGCCTGAGTGTTCTTGGGACAGGATACAAGGTGGGCAGAGGAAGAAGGGAACTTGTGAGAGCTGCGGGTGGGGGCATCATGAGAGGACGCAGTGGTGATGTGACAGAGATGACCAGTACAGGCCAGCCTGAAGTAGGCTGTTTTGAGAACCTGTAGGTCTTCTGGGGGACCATGCTTTCCCCACCCCCTATCTTTGAGGGAAGGAGCTGGGGTGGCAAGGGAGGGTGGCTATCCAGCTTTTCCTGCTGTTTGGAACATGTGGCCCTGGCCATGGCTTCTAAGCCCACACCCTCCTCTCTTCTACAGGTTTCCATCCCTAGGGCATGACCATGCAGCTAGGCCAGGCCCTGGTGCTAGGCCTGGCCCTTTGCCTGGGGTGTGGCCAGCCGCTGCTTCAGGCCCCTGAACGCCCCTTCTCAGTGCTGTGGAATGTACCGTCCGCACACTGTGAGGCCCACTTTGGAGTGTCCCTTCCATTAGAGGCCCTGGGCATCACAGCCAACCATGGCCAGCGTTTCCATGGCCAGAACATCACCATCTTCTACAAGAACCAGCTTGGCCTCTACCCTTACCTTGGACCCAGGGGCACAGCTCACTATGGGGGCATCCCTCAGGCTGTGCCTCTTCACCACCACCTGGTACAAGCCGCCTATCAGATCCACCGCAGACTGAGACCTGGCTTTGCTGGCCTGGCGGTGCTGGACTGGGAAGAGTGGTATCCACTCTGGGCCGGGAACTGGGGCCGCCGCAGAGTTTATCGAGAAGCCTCATGGGCTTGGGCACAGCGGTTATACCCCCATCTGGACCCCCAGGAGCAGCTCCACAAAGCCCGCACTGACTTTGAACAGGCAGCGCGATCACTGATGGAGGACACACTGCGGCTGGGTCAGGCACTGCAGCCCCACGGGCTCTGGGGCTTCTATCGCTTCCCAGCCTGTGGCAATGGCTGGCACGGCGCGACTTCCAATTACACAGGCCGGTGCCATGCAGCTACTCTCACCCGCAACACCCAGCTGCATTGGCTCTGGGCTGCCTCCAGCGCTCTCTTCCCCAGCATCTACCTCCCGCCGAGGCTGCCACCTGCCCACCACCAGGTATTTGTCTGGCACCGCCTAGAGGAAGCCTTCCGTGTGGCCCTCATTGGGCACTCACATCCCCTGCCTGTCCTGGCTTACTCCCGTCTCACACACCGGCGCTCTGAGAGGTTCCTGTCCCAGGTGAGTGAAAGCAAGGCCCGGGGTTCTGAGTGGGGAGGCATGGTCTTGTTCCGAGATAGTCTGAGGAGAAGGCATTTTCCAGAGGGATCTGAGGAAGAGCCCCCAGTCTTGTTCTGAGGGGGCCTGTCCTGGAGCATCTAATGAGGAGGTATGTCTGCCTTAGATCTTGGGGGGGAAGGCAAGGCCTAGCCTTTGGAGCCCTTGTGCTGAGGGGGCATGTTCTCTGGGTGTCAAGGTCTGAGAAGCCACTCAGAGGCTCAGAGCCAATTAGCCCCACTCCAGAGGTGGGATCAGATTGTTGTCAGTGAGCCAGGGAAGCTTCTTGAAGATGGAGGCAGACCAGGATGGATCTGGCAGCAGCTTTCTGCCTCCAGGATGACCTGGTGCACACCATCGGCGTGACTGCAGCTCTGGGGGCAGCCGGCGTGGTACTCTGGGGAGACCTGAGCTTCTCCAGCTCTGAGGTGATTATTGCTCCATCAGCTTGCCACACAGCTATGCTGGGGCCCTGGCAGGGTAGAGACCCTGTCAGGGCCATGGAGAAAGAGCACTGATACGTCCCTCCCCTTCCTTCAGAAGGAGTGCTGGCGTCTCCATGACTACCTGGTGGACACCCTGGGCCCATATGTGATCAACGTCACCAGGGCGGCCATGGCCTGCAGCCTCCAGCAGTGCCATGGCCATGGGCGCTGTGCCAGGCGAGACCCAGGACAATTGGAAGCCTTTCTGCATCTGCAGCCAGATGGCAGCCCTGGAGCTTGGGAGTCCTTTGGCTGCCACTGCTACTGGGGCTGGACTGGTCCTATGTGTCAGGAACCCAGGTGGGGGCCTCAGACCTGGGTCTGAAGAAGCAGCATAAGCCAGGATCACCTGCCCTAACCCTCTTGACCGTGCGTTCTCCCAGTCCTGAAAGGAGGACTGTGCCCCATTCACTGCTTTTAGCTTACAGCCAGTCATACTGTGCACACGCCCCTCTCCTCATGGGATCCCTGGGGAATGGGGGTAGCCAGAAGAAACATTTAGATCATTTGAAAACCAGAGGCTGGAGCCTCCCTGGTGGCGCAGTGGGTTGAGCACCACACTGTGAAGCATCCATGGCACAGCAGGGCCAATTCGATCCCTGACCGGGGAGGGGACCCACATGGCACAGCAGACCTCTCCTGCCTCGCCCGCTGCTCCCCTCAGCAGTGTGTTTCAGTCAGTCTGCCTGTTCTGCTCCCCGCTCTGTCTCTGGTGAATTCTCTCACCCCCTGCGACTCTGGTCTGTACCCCAGCTTTGTATGCATAAATAAAAAAAGAATCTTTAAAAAAAGTAAAGAAAAGAAAACCAGGGGCCCTGGAGACCACCTGCCCCTCCTGACCAGGAAGCGGCCCCAGGGAGTTGGGCTTCCAAAATGGTTAGGGTTGCCACCCAACAGCTCTACTTTCATACCTCATGGGATCCATGGAAAGGTCACAGGATATCTGTGGGTCCCAAAAAGACTTTGGCTAAGCTCTATAATTGCTAAGCTGTTGTCTGTACTTTGCTTTCATCATAAAGTCATTTTTTTTTCACTGCCTGAAATTTGGTGGCTGTTCTCCTGTTCTAACAGGACCCACGATCTTTCCGTCACGAGTACCCAGGAAAGCGTCCAGAGATGCTGGTTCTGCTGTGCTGGGCTGGTGGGGGCTCCACGGGGCCAGCTTCAGCTTACCAATGTGCCTCTGTGCACGTGGCGGTGGTGGTGAGCAAGGCATGCCATTATGGGTGCATAGTTCAGCGAGAGCGCAGTGGGCGGATAAGGTCCTGGGAACCGACTACAATTCCCGAGGTGCTGTGTGCCCCGCCGGCAGGCGGTAATCTGCGCGCTCAGCCCCTTGGGAACAGCAGTTTTGGCTGCGCAGATGTGGGTGTGAACTGTATGGCCAGGAACTCGCCTTCCCAGCGACCCGTTTGGCAGGACTGGGCGTTTCAACCCGTTTGGCAGGGCGGGGCCCCTCGCGAAGATGGTGGCGCGCGCGGAGTGTGGCTCCCGTCGCCTGCCCCAGTCTCAGCACACCGTACTGGCCGGTGTCTCGCTGACCTGGAGCCCCTGCCCGCCGGGTCCCTGACCCCGCGCCCCCCCACCTCTCCCGCCGCGCTCGCCGCGCCCGATTCCCGACATGCCCCGCGCCCGCAAGGGAAGCGCGCCCCGCAAGGGCGGCCAGCGCCGCGGAGCGGGTAAGTGGAGGGCACCGGGAAACTGACAAGAGGCGAGTGGGCGCCCCGCGCGGGTCCTCGGCCCCATGGGCTCTGGGGGGGGCACCCCTGCCTCCACCAGCCTGGAGTTGCCACAGGCGGCTGTTGCACGGCCAGCACGTGCCCCAGAAGGCAGCGACCACGTGTGTTACCAACTTGAGCGCTCATCTCGCGGGTCAGAAGGCTGTGCCTCCCGGCCCCAGCCCAGTGGACACCCCTGGGTCTGGGTTTTCCCATTGTTACTCCACCCACATTACCTGCTGTGGCGAACCAGTCCTCCATAGAAAACCAGAATCCTGCCTCCTCTCTGAGTTTAATGCCTTTCCTGAAGGGACTGGGAAGTTGGTGGGGATCTGCCCAGGAGCTGAGGGAGGGAGCCATCTGGAAAGGGCAGGATTCGGGCCTTGGCAAACCTGACCCAGAAGGGTGGAAGAATGCCATGGAGTCAGAGGCAGTGCTGAGACTCACTTATCAGCACTGACCAGAGCAGGTCCTGGTGCAGTAAACACATGTTTACACTGCAAGGACGGGGCGCCTGATAGGCACATCTCAGACTGGCCACCGCCCTAATGGGACTTGGTAGGGGAGGCATCTAAGTGGCTTGCCACATCCCAGAAGGAGCTGGGGACAGATTCACTGAGTGATGCCAGATTTAGGAACGAGGGAAGCCTCAGGGAGGGACTCGTGTGTGAGTCCTGAGAGCGTGGAGGAGAGCGTGTTGCGGAGGGCGCACCTGTGCAGAAGCACGGCGTCTGGAGGGCGCCTGGCGCAGCCGCACACTCAGGGACGGCCGGGCTCCTTTCCGAGTGGGGCGAGGAGGGGCACAAGGCTGATGACACGTGCCGTGTGGTTCCAGAGAGGGTGGGCCATCCTGGTGCCGGAATGTATCTGACCAGCAGCTGCCTTGGCCAAAGTTAGCCCCTGGCCCTGGGCGGAAGCCTGGGCAGCCCTGCTGACCCTGGCGCTCCCCTCTGTTGACGTGTTTTCAGGGGCTCATGTAGTCAGGGGCCACTCTGTGTACTTGCCAAGATCAGGAGAAGCCTGTGTGTGCTCCGTCCACCCATGACTGAAGGCCTGGGGTGGATGGACTAAGGGGCGCTCAAGACAGTAGGCTTGAAGCCTGGGGTTCTCACCCACACCCAGTAGGAACTGGGCTGCTGCCATGGAGCCGATGGGTAACCTGGTGATCTTGTTGGCACACAGAAGCACCATAATTTGTTTATAATCACTTGTTTATTTTTTTAAGATTTACATTTATTAATGCATACAAGCACTGGGGTACAGGCCAGAGGTGTGGGGAATGAGAGGACCCACCTGAAACAGAGTGGGGAGCAGAACAGGCAGATTAACTGAAACACTGCTGAGGGGAGCAGGGGGCAAGGCAGGTGAGGTCTGCTGTGCCATGTGGGGCCCCTCCCTGGCCAGCAGCAGGGATCGAACTTGTGCTGCAGTGGCTGCGGTTTGCTTCATAGTGCGTTGCTTAACCCATTGCGCCACCAGGGCGGCCCTTGTTTGTTCTTTGTCTTCACTTGCCCTGCCCAGAAGAGGTGCTTTTGCATGTCTGTTTTACAGATGGAGAAACTCAGGCTTTGAAGGCTAGGCACCTGACTTGGTTACATCCTTGTTAACAAGTAAATCTGGGGTTTGAACCCTGACTACTCTCTGTAACCTAAGCCCTTGACCCTTGCCCTGGCCACTTTGGGGCATAATCTGGGCTGGTGACTAAGCTCCCCTGTTATTTATCTGCTTATTCTCCCACTCCAGGCTGGGCAGTAGGCCTGGTTGGGTTCTGTGCAACCTCTTCTACCTCAACCTGGCTCTCAGTCTCCTCTAAGCAGCCTCTAGTGTCAGGGAGGAGATGAGAGGGAGACTGAACCTACTGGGTTTCCTCAGGCTGTGCCTGGTGCCTGAGCTACACCTCATTCCCTCTCTCCTGATTCCTGGCTTAGCATCCCTGGCATCAGCCCCTATGCTTCCCGCCTTAGCCTCGGTTTTCCCAACTCAGAGAAGGGCAGCGGTCTGCCTGTGTGGTCCTGAGACTGAGCAAGGTAGCCCCAACTGTCACGTATGAATGAAGCAGGCCAGGTCCTCTGTGCCTCTGTGTCAGGTGCCCGAAGCAGTACCCAGGCTGACTCAGGTTCCAGTGAAGATGAGGCAGCCAGTGAGGCGCGCAGCACCACCAGCGACTGCCCCAGCCTTCTGAGCGCTGCCGCAGAGGACAGCCTTGGTGAGCGCTACCAGTGTCTGACAGGGATTCGGTGGGGGCTCTGGGCTGGGGCAAAGAGTGGGGCTGACCAGCTGGCCTTGCAGGGGGCGATGCCGTGGATGAGCAGGGCCAGCAGGAAGACCTTGAGGAGAAGTTGAAGGAGTGTGTGGACTGCCTGACAGACAAGAGGTACCCTGGCTGCCCGCTGACCCCTACACCCATGGCCTGCTTAGCCCACCCCACAGTGACCTTCCGGGGGCTGGGCACGTGACTCTCCTCTTCACCCCCCAGTGCCAAGACCCGGCAAGGTGCACTTGAGAACCTCCGCCTGACCCTGGCGGCCCACCTGCTCCCAGACTTCCTGTTAGAACGCAGCCTCACACTGACCGATGCCTTGGAAAAGTGCCTCAAGAAAGGTTGGTCCTGGGGGCTCGTTAGGCCCTGAACTGGCTGAGCACTAGCCCTTGCTGTGTGGGCTGACTGGAGCGTCCCTGCAGGGAAGGGTGAGGAGCAGGCCCTGGCCGCTGCCGTGCTGGGCCTGCTCTGTGTGCAGCTGGGCCCCGGACCCAAGGGCGAGGAGTTATTCCACAGCCTGAAGCCCCTGCTGGTCTCTGTGCTCAGTGACAGCGCAGCTAGCCCTGCTGCCCGACTCCACGTGAGTGTCCCCTCCTCCTGGCATCCCTGCCGCGCCGAATCCCAAAGCACAGGAGGCTTCCGTCGGCTTTCCTGCTCTGAGGGTGAGCCGCGACCGGGAGCACGGGCGCTGACTGTGGTCTGACTTGCCCTCCTCCAACAGTGTGCTTCCGCTCTTGGCCTGGGTTGCTACGTGGCTGCCGAGGATGTCCAGGTAAGTGGCCTTTGGACAAGGGAGTAGAGCACCTAGGTCCTAACTCTGCCCCTGAGCCATTCCCCTGCCTCCTGTGCCCATAGGACCTGGTCTCTTGCCTTTCCTGCTTGGAAGGTGTTTTTAGCCGGTCCTGTGGTCTGGGTAGCACTGCAGCCCCCGTGGTCCCTGCCAGCCTGCATGGCCTGCTCTGTGCTGCCCTACAAGCCTGGGCATTGCTGCTCACCATCTGTCCCAGCACCCACGTCAGCCAGATTCTGGACAGGTAGGGGCAGCTGCTGGGAGTGGGAGGGGAAAGATGAAGAGACCCCCAGTGTACATCATCCGTAACTCACCCTGCCTCTTCCCCAGGCAACTGCCCCGGCTGCCCCAGCTCTTGTCTAGTGAAAGTGTGAACCTGCGGATGGCAGCCGGCGAGACCATCGCTCTGCTTTTTGAGCTTGCCCGGGACCTTGAGGTGTGCGAGGCGGTGGGATGGCAGAGTGCCTGCTAATACCACCTGCTTATCCCAGGCTAGACACAGGGGGTGCCACAGAAAACAGGGCAGCCTTGGGTCATCGTGAAGGGGAGGGGGTTCCTGAGTTGTCCTGTCAGGCCCAGACGGGCGGACGGGGCTCAAGGGCCAGGCAGAGAAGGGAAGGACTTGGTCAGTGAAAGGAAGGGCTTGGGCAAACCCGTGTGGAGTCCACAGCGCTCAGGCCGCTGCTCACCCGCCCCCGCCCACTCTCCCTGCAGGAAGACTTCCTCTACGAGGACTTGGAGACCCTCTGCGGGGCCCTGCGCACCCTGGCCACCGACAGCAACAAGTACCGCGCCAAGGCTGACCGCCGGCGCCAGCGCTCCACCTTCCGCGCCGTGCTGCACTTTGTCGAGGTGCGTGTGAGGACACCTGTGTCCCGGTGAGAGCGTGTCCCCAGGCGCAGCTGCCAGCCCACTCACGTGGGCCCTTCTGCCTGCAGGGGGGCGAGTGTGAGGAGGAGACGGTCCGCTTCGGACTCGAGGTGCTCTACGTGGACAGCTGGGCTCGGCGCCGGACCTATGCTGCCTTCAAGGACGTGCTGGGTTCGGGCATGCACCACCACCTTCAGGTGGGGAGGCGGCCAGGGAGGGGCTCCCCCTGGCTGCTTGGACTGGCCTGAGCTCACTGCCCTCTCTGCCCCCAGAACAATGAGCTACTCCGTGACATCTTTGGCCTGGGCCCTGTGTTGATGCTGGATGCCGCCGCCCTGAAGGCCTGCAAGATCTCACGCTTCGAGAAGGTTTGCACCCTTGGGCACCTTTGTCCTCCCTTCGTTTCTGTGGCCTGGAGGCCTGGAACTCCACGGGGACTGGAGGAGGAGGCCTGGCCTTCCCCTCCCCCTCACCAGCGCCTCACTCTCGCTTCCGCTGCAGCACCTGTACAATGCTGCCGCCTTCAAAGCCCGGACCAAGGCGCGCAGCCGCATGCGGGACAAGCGGGCAGATGTCCTATGAGGCTGGACCTGCTGAAGTGGAAACTGTCCACACCCTTGCCCGTGTTTTTAACAGAAGACAGTGCAACAACTGGTTCCTGCCAGGAATTGTCACTTTATTTTTTTAATGACAAACCAAAAACAGACGTGGGAGTGGGTAGCTGAGGCCAGGCCACTTGGGGCCCCGACCCTCTGTCCCTGCACTTAGCCGTGCGGCCTCTTCCATCCTGTCTCAGGCCAGATGTGTGCCTGTCCCCAGGGCATGGGACAGGTGAGGGGGAGCTCTCCCTTCCTTTCTTTCCTTTCTCAGGTCTTGCTCCCCTGGGATGAACCATTTCCTTTGGGGGGGCAGCATCTGGACAGATGCCACCATAGCAGCTGGGGAGGCAGGGATTACAGGAATGAATCTGTGGTTTGTGAAGATGATTAGAGATAATTAAACTGAGTGCTCAGCCTTCTGTAGCCCCGGCTCCTTGGTGTTCTGCCTGCCCTCACTCCCCGTCCACCACCTGAGGCTGGGGCCCTGCTGGGTCTCCCTCCTCCATCTGCATCTCGCCTTTGCCCTTTAGTACAGCTTCTCTCCAGTGCCCCCAGCCCAGCCCAGCCCAGCTTGTCTTTTTGAGAGCTGCAGCTAGACCCCCTGCTGAGAGACTTGGCAGAGTTTGGGTGACTGGGATGGGAGCTGCTATTTCTAGACTTCTGAACCTGCTATCTGGGGGAGGCAGAGGGTGCTGACAGGCCGTCGGAGCAGCCAGGGGGCTGGTGTCGCTTCCTGGGGCCGTGGCGCCAGAAGGCTTGGCTAGTTCTGGCCTGAAGAAGTCAGGACAGGCAGGCAGCTGTGGGGTCAGGTCGGATTGTTGTACAGAACCTCACTAAGGCAGTCGTGTGGAGCAGCAGGGGGACAGGAGAAACCTGCCGGGGACCACTTTATTCTCACACACAGCAGGCCCCAGTTCTGCGCCGCAGCTCAGCTGGGTGCCCGGGCCTCAGTGGAGTTGAGCCTCCGCAGCTGGCTGAGGCTGGCCAGCCGGAGCTTAAGCAGCACCTCCTCCTGCGTGCGCAGTGTGTGCGCCAGGATGCGTAATGATTCGCTCTGCAGCACTGCGGACAGGCAGGCGGGAGGTTAGGAGACCACCGCACCCACCACGCACCCAGCCAGCACTGAGGGTGCCCGCAGACCCCTTCCCCTCCCCTCACTGTCTCGTCCTCCATCGTGGCTCCCACAGCAGTGCAGAAAGGCCTCCTGGGCCCCTCTCCCTTCCACCTGTGACTATGCAGGTGACTCTTCTAATAAACCTGTCCTTTCAAAATGTTAAAACATCCCCCTGCCCTCGCTTCCCGCTGGCTGCCTGTGCGACCTTACCACTCAGGTAGACAGCCAGGACAGCGAGTGCCAGGCAGGTGAGCACCAGCAGCGCCAGCAGCATCAGGAAGCCCCCGCGGCCAGGGCTGCATCCGGCCTGGGTGCACAGTGACGGCGGCAGGATGCCCAGCAGCTCGTCCCAGGACTGTGCCTCATCGGCCAGATAGGGGCGCAGTGAATCTGTGGGCAAAAGGGCGTCAGGAAGGTGGGGGGTACCTCTGCGTTCTGTTCTTCAGGACATTTGTCCCGCTCCCCTGCCCCCCTCACCTCCGCTGTGTAGGTCACTGATGGACTCCACAGGGTGCAGGCGCACCTCCTGCACGTGGTTGGGGGCCAGGGGTACCCTGTTCCTTGGGCTCAGGGTCGATGTCGTGGTGTCTGCAGGGGCAGTTGGTGGGTTGATGCAGCCAGCAGGTCACCTCCTCCCTTCTGGGTGGCCTCCAGTGGCAGCAGGAACTCAGAGAAGATGGGGGACAGGACAAAGGGGCATTTGGCTCCTAAGCCCCTAAAACCAACTGAGGAATAACCCTTGATTTTGAGCCAGAAGGACCCCAGGACCCCACAAGCTTGCACAGTAGCAGGAGGGGCACTTGACTTGCTCAGTGTTTATTTCCAAGCGCTTCAAGAACCTTCAGGGGTTTCTCCACCTGTTCGCTTCTCTGAAGAGTTTAGCAGCCTTGGGAGACTAAAATGCACAGCTCAGGAAATCACTCCTGCCTCCTCTGCCATCAGATTTCCCCCACAGACCCTTGAGTTAGCCACCAGGCCAGACCAGTGCCTGGTATGTCCCCCAGGTCTCCAGCAGAGGAACCCCGTTCTAGCCATCAGGGCACCTCTCCTTTCTCTCCTGGCCTCGCTGTGTTAACTCCTGCATTCTGCTGCACTTCCACGAACCCTACCATTTCTGCTCAGCGTCACAACAGGAGCTCTGCCTCCACCATCAAACTGTTTCACAAGCCTGTGGGTCTCCAGGCCTCTTTTGGAGGCTGTTTTCAGTTCCTTTCAGAAGTAAATAACCCCTAGAAAAGGATATCATTCAGCATGAAGTTTTTTCCCAATAGTTGATAAGAACTGATTCCCAGAATCAGAATTACTGAGTAGGGAGTTTTTGTAAGCTATCATCAAATTGTCCTCTACACTGGCTCTCACAGCCCCCAGAGGACACTTCCCCGCTGCTAGGCGTTGGGGGAAATGTCTACACACTTGTGCACATCTAGCCGCTAAGTTGGGGCTGAGAGAAGGCCTTTCTCGAGCAGGTCTACTTCCTTGCCTCGCACGCCTGCCCAGTGCGCGTGCTTGCGGACGGTCCATCACAGCCCCTGCCCGTTCAGTGGGTGGAGTCGGGGTAATTGTCCTGTAATTCTGATTACTCGGTGAGCCCATCGAGACGTTTGTGATTTCTAGATAGTATGTTTTCTTCTGATTAGTCTTTGGCTTGGTATTTTTTTAAATCTTGGCTCCTTAAGACCGCCCCCCCCCCCCCCCCCCCCCCNTTTTTAAATCTTGGCTCCTTAAGACCGCCCCCCCCCCCCCCGATACCCAAGTGGAAGCTGGGTAACAAAATGGGAGGCACTGAGGGGATACCTAATAGGAGCAGAAATGGCTGGGCTCTGGGTCAGTCCCTGCAGAACGGTACCGCCATGATTTGCCTGAAACTGGCCCCCAGTGTGCTCCAAGTAAGTAAACAAAACCAGATACTGTGGTCTGGGTGATGGGTTGGGAGTCATTACATTTCCTTCTTGCACTTGGCTGTGCTTCCCCTACACTTCTGAATTGAATTTGGAACATGTCTTTTACCAAGAAATACACAATAAACGCCACTGTTAAGATCCCAAAAGGAGGTGAACACTCTTCACCACTATCACCAGGAGACGCGGCCCTCCCGCCCAGCGTAAAGTGTTGAAAATGTAGGGGGCAGTTGACCAGCGGGAGGGTGCAGCGCTGTCCCTGAAGATCTCTGGGTCCTGCCCTGACCCTCTGAGCTGCTGTGCTTGGGACACGCAGTGACGCAGTTAGGTGAGTGAGCACCAAAGTCTTAAGGAGCAGTCATTCTGGGAGCCAAGGACCCCTGAACTTTAGTCAGCTGGGGGCACTTGGGCCCAAGTTAGAGGCCAGAGGCCTACCCACTTCACTCCCTGGGCCTTGTGCCCAAATGCTTCCTGGAACCTCGGTCCATTCCCAATCCCAGCTTCCTCCCTAGAAGAAAAGCTGACCTGGTCAGGCAGCTGCCCGGCCCACATCCGCATAGGCACAGCCTATAGTTGACCCACCTCTCTGGGCTGCTCCCCCATATCTTCCCTGCTTCCTCCAGCAGGATGAACAGGGCCTGAGGTGAAGAAGAGTTCAGGGCCTGGCGGGCTATTTCTTTACTGGAAGCTGGGGCTTCTCTGGAGGTGGGACTAGGAGACGGGTGACTAGTCAAGGAAGCCTGGTCAGTGGGACAAAGGGCAGGTTTCTTCGAAGTTGTAGGGTCAGAGAACAATCAGGTCTTTCCACCCTCCCACCACTGTGATGCTGGACACCTGCGGAGCTGCGAGCATTCCAGGGTGGGCATGCGCAAGTGGGCGCACCTGAGTTGGACACGGGCTTAAATGGGCGGCGTCATGAGAACCAACAGGACCAAGAGTAGCAGCAGCAAAGCAGCTGAGAGGGTGAGATGCGCCGGGGGCTGGGAGGCCTGCCAGCCTCCCGGCCCCCCTGCCTGCCAATTACCTGGTCACCTCTACTAATAAAAGCATGAAAAGCCAACGAGGGCGCCAAGACTCCTCCCTTCCCTGACCCGTCTGCCCAGAACCATCCCGAACCTGCCCAGAGAGACTCCCTTCCTGCCACTACAGAGGTCCACAGGCTCATAGCACTGGGCTTTTCCCTCCCTCACAGTCACCACCTACCTTCCCGGGTCTCCTCAGGCATGGTGGATGGTGGGCAGTCGGGGCTGATGATACTGCCCAGTAGCAGGACAGGGTAGAGACAGCAGCGACTCCTTTGAGAGACGGGAAGGCCTGCCCACCTCCCAGCTGGAGCCTAAAATAGGCCTGAGCTCAGCCCACTGGGTTATATTTAGAGGGGCAGCTCTCAGCCACGGAAGGGGCAGAATGTCCCACATGGGCCAGCCTGGACTGTATACCTGGTGACAAGAACCCAGATAAAAGCACACCTCTAATACTGCACGCTCCAGGAGTTTACCCAGGCAGGAGAACATGCCACCCCCACATGTGCCAAGGCCTCAGGTCATCTTCTAGACAAGCTGCTCCAGGCTCAGTGTCCAGCTATGGCTGTCTCACATGGCAGCTAGGACAGGCAAAGGGGGCCTGTGGACCTCCACCCATGAAGACCTATACCCACAGCTAGGATGTCTCCTCTGCAAGCAAATGTGGGACAAGCACCCACCACTGTGATGCACAGCCGCAGCCCAGGGGTCTGTCTGAAGGCAGACACCCCATTCACGGATACCCAGGCTGGTCAGCGGGCTGACCTAAGTCAAAGACTGGTGTTTCTGTTACTAAGCATGGGCAAAAATCTTGCCCTTCCTCCAACCTCATTTTCTCATCTGTGAAACAGGAATAGGAATGTTCCTCCCTGGAATGTTCCCTCCTCACAATATATGTGAGACTGGAAATTCGAGTCTGAAGACCTCAGCCAGTGCAGGATTTGATCCTCCCTCCTCTCTCCACAAGGACATACAGGTCACAGGAGGCCAGTGAGGATGAATGACACCACTTAGCGCGGAGGGAGGAAGTGGCTCAGCTTAGGGCTCACATTCTACTGTTGGACTCCTTTGTCCCTCTAGCCCAAGCTGAACAAAACAAGATGGGGGGGCTCCCTGGTGGCGCAGTGGGTTAAGCAACACACTATGAAGCAAATCGCAGCCACTGCAGCATGAGTTCCATTCCTGCCAACGGCCAGGGAGGGGGCCCACATGGCACAGCAGACCTCTCCTGTCTCACCTGCTGCTCCCCTCAGCAGTGTATTTCAGTCGATCTGCCTGTTCTGCTCCCCGCTCTGTCTCTGGTGAATCCTCTCACCCTGTGACTCAGCTCTTGTATGCATAAATAAATAAATCTTTTAAAAAAAAAAAGAATTTTCTCAAACACAGGTTGGTTCCCACCTCAGAAAATGCTCTGGCTTTTCCCTCCTGCAGATATTCCCAAAGCTCACTCCTTGTTGGTTAGCTCATGTGTAGCCCCCTTGGTGAGGCCTTTTGCTCACATTCTTTTCCATGTCACCCAGTTTTACATTCTTCACAGCACTTAGCCCAGAAGTTGTGTTATTCAGAATATATATTGTGCATGTCGGTATCCCCAAAGGCCCTACACAATTCACTGTCACAAGGAGACTGTATTATCCTCCACCACAGCACCACAGCAGAAGAGAGACAGGCCCTCAGACTGCTGGAAGGTGCCCAAGGCCACACAGCAGGACCTGGGGCAACGGTTATCTGCTGGGGCCATTCCAGCTGGCTGATAACGTGTTTATTGCATTAGTACAGTGGCCTACCCCACCCTGCCCCCAACAGCCCAGCCTGTTCACAGCTTTCTGCTCTTTGCCAGGGAGGAAGTCCTTCCCCCAGCCTGGGCACTCTCCAGCACCTCCCTCCCCCAGGTCCTTGCTCTGGAGTCCTGCTTCTCCGCCCTGACCACCGGGCCTGTGCCCGGCCTGGGTCGCCCTCTAGGGGCTACATTCAAGGGTTATCCTGTTAATAAATAAGCTGGCGCAGCTGCCCCTGTGCCAGGGCCTGTCCTCTCAGCCGGGGACCACAGTGTGCCTGGCGCAAAGCTCTCCACGGTGTCCCAGGGTCTGTCTGTGCCCTCTCCCCCGTCCTCTCCTGCCCAGTCCCTGGCCTGGGGACGGCGAGTCACCAGTGCGCCGTGCTGCGCGGCCCCCGCTCAGCACGCAGCTCTGGGCCGTGCGTCCGCCGGTTGCGGCCCTTCCTCCGCGACTCGGGGGACGGTGGTCGCGGTGCAAGCTGCGGGCGACACATCCGCAGGGAGCTCGCGCCTCCGCCGCCGCCCGGCTCCACCAGCTGCAGGAAGTCCCGGTACCAGAGCTTGGGGCCCGGCGGCACAGCAGGCGCAGCCTCCTCGGTCCGCGCCAGCCTCTCGGCGTGCGCCGCGCTCAGCACGTGCAGTGCCAGGCGCCGCAGCGGCTGCGAAAAGCCCTGCTCCTCGGCCGCGCACAGGTACACGCCGGAGTCGGCGCGCCGCAGCCCGCGCAGCAGCAGCCCTCCCGCCGTGCGCTCCGCGCGCTCCTCCGCCGGCACCTGCGGGCCAGGCCAGGCGGGCAAGGAGGCGGCATGGTCAGAATGGGGCTCCTTAGCCCTGGGGCAGGAGGGGCAAAGGGCCAACGTGGGCCCAGCGGGAGCGGGTGGTGTGCGTGAGGGGCGCGGATTTTCAAGTGGAACCCCAAACGGGGCAGGGTTCACCCGAATGTGGAGACGCCTCAATAAAAGGGGGCAGGAGGGCTCTTCTCCCATGTGTGGTTGGGTTGGAGGGTGGTGAAGGGGGCACAGTGCGGCACCTACTGGGTCCTCGGTGGGTATGGAGTGTGGGTAGGGGACAAAACCGGACTTAGGGGTTTAGTTGGGCAAAGCCTCCCTGGGCATGGCTGGACTGGACGTGGGTAAATGTGGGTCGCTGGCCAAGGGCCTGCCTTCATGGTATGGGCAGGGCTTCTTTTGGAGGGAAGGGAAGGGACAAGGTTGGGAGCCTGAGAGTGGGGAGACCCACCTGGGTGCTGGCCGCCTCCCCTGCACGCTGGAAGGTCCACTCCACGCGGGCCCGCAGAGAGCGGGGCTCACACTCCAGGAAGGTGCTGCCGCCCTCCACGCCAAACACCTTTCGTTCTGGCGGCACTGGATGGGACGAGTCTGGGGGGAAGGGGTGGTCAGATGCAGGCCAGGCAGGGGCAGCGTGGGAAGTCTTCGAGGGGGGAGATCAATCAGGGCACTCACCCCCAGAGCACAGCGTGCTGGGGTCTCCATTCCTCACATCTTGCCGCCGGAACCGCCTGGGGATAACAACGGAGCCTCATGAAAATGAACCCTACTTCTTTTAGCCCAGGGCAGGCCAAAGACCCTTTGACTCCTGCCCGCCTGCTCACCCGGCCCTGCCCACCTCTTGGCGCTGGGCTGGAATCGCGTGCATGCGGCTCCGTCCCAGGCGCAGTAGGGGTCACGTGCCAGGCAGCATTCGGCGCAGGCGCGGCCGTGGGCAGCACAGCGGTACAGCGGGATCTGGGCCACCCCGCTCCTCGAGCCTATGTACAGCTGGTGCTAGGGGGCGAGGAGCACTCGGGCTGACCAAGGGCAGCCTGTGTTCCCTTCCCATTGGTCAGGGATTCCCTCCCCCAACTTGACAGACAGGAACACTGAGGTCTCAGGTCACAGAATCTAGTGAAGGCAGAGCCTATACCCAAACCCAAGGCTTCAACGACCAAGAGAGGGGTTCAGGTGGGGGCACCCAGGAATGTGCTGGGTTCACTCTGCCCCCAAGCCTTCCAGTCACTTACCCTCTTGGAGGAGATCTGCATGCTGGTGACAACGGATGCATCCTGAATGGGAAGAAGGGTGCTGGAATCAGGGTAGGTGGGTGGGAGCATCTCGGGGACAAGGGAGAGGTGGGAGACCTCACCTCAAAAACATGCAGCTCTTCCAGGAGCAGCCCCTCAGCATTAGGCTGGCCACTCTTGGGTACCGAGATAACCTTCAGCACTGTGCCAGCATCTGCAGGCAGGAGAAGAGGTGGGCAAGTGCCTTACAGTTAGGGTCAGGGTCTCCTCGCCTCTGAAGCCTCCACCCTCAGCCATGGTTAGGTCCCTGAAGAATGTGAGTTGGAGGGCCTCCCTGGTGGCGCAACGGGTTGAGCACTGCACTGTGAAGCATCCGTGGCACAGCAACATGAGTTCGATCCCTGGGACCCACATGGCGAGGTAGACCTCTCCTGCCTCGCCTGCTGCTCCCCTCAGCAGTGTATTTCAGTCGATCTGCCTATTCTGCTCCCCACTCTGTCTCTAGTGAATCCTCTCACCTCCCATGCCTCTGGCCTGTACCCCTGTTCTTGTATGCATGAAAAAAAAAAAAAAAAAAACCTTAAAAAAAAAGAATGCGAGTTGGAGGGCCTCCCTGGTG
>JAGFMF010011397.1:13724294-13766246 GCA_019455555.1 Galemys pyrenaicus
GGTGGCGCAGTGGGTTAAGCAACGCACTATGAAGCAAACCGCAGCCACTGCAGCACGAGTTCGATCCCTGCTGCCGGCCAGGGAGGTGATCCACATGGCAGCAGACCTCCCCTGCCTCACCCGCCCTCCCCTCAGCAGTGTTTCAGTCAGTCTGCCTGTTCAGTTCCCCACTCGGTCTCTGGTGGATCCTCACCGCCCAGCCCCATATCTCTGGCCTGTACCCCAGTTCTTATATGCATAAATAAATCTTTTTTTTAAAAAAAGGCAAGTTGGAGCTCGCATCCAAGGCAACGAGGTAGAGACAGTTCTGAAAAGGGGAGCTTCCTCCTAACAGGTCAAGGAGTCTTGTGGGCTTGTGGACGGTCACGGCAGGACTCTGACCTGTGCCAATGAAGAGGACGTCGTAATGTCCATCAGCAGCTGCTACACGGTCTGCAGTGATCTGGGTGAAGGTGTAGCCGGCACCCACTTGTAGGAAGAGAGGGCGCCCCCCGATGGGCAGGATGGAATTGTACATGAGGGGGTGGTTCCGGGCAAACTGGATGACGTCATCAGGAAAGTCCTTGGTGGAGCTGAAGGTGCCAAAGGTCTTGCTGGGGCACTGGGGGGTGGGAAGGAGGCATGGCAGGGGTGTGGGCATGAGGGCGTGGTGGGCGTTCCTCAGCACGAAGTCTGGGAACCTGGAGAGGATGCGTGTGGGGCCAGTACTGGACAGACACCCGCCAAGGAGAGCCCAGCCTCGCCCTTGGAACTCGGACGGAGAACGCATGAGCCTGAGGAGCCCTGTCTGATGAGAAGGATGTTTCCCACCACAATGGAAGGAAGAAACCACACCCGCTGAGACCCAGGCCAGGTTCCCCATCCTGAGACCTTGGAGTGGGCTGTGGCGGGGCGCCCTGGGATACGCACCATCCCGGGCCGGGGGTAAGGAACTCGGCCCTGGTAGGACACCCACTGGTGCGTGGGCCCCTCCTTGTGTGCGAAGGGTCCCAGGAAGGCCCGCCGCACGTCGTTCATGCTGTACACGCACACTGCAGAGCCCTGGAAGACGCCGCTGCAGGCGAAGACATGCGCGGGGTGAGGCTCTCAGGCAAGACTGCCGGGCCCTGCCTGCTGCCTCGCGCCACTCACCTGGACGTGGAGAAGACAGCGTAGAGCAGCGGGGTCCAGCGGTCCCGGGAGGACAGCAGGAACACGTCCTCTGCGGGAGAGGGGTCAGGTTGGGAGAGGGCACATGACTTCCCTCCCCACGACACCATCCTCCACGCCGGACACTCACGGAGCTGGTCAAAGTGGGTATCGCCCTCCGTGCCAGGCACCGAGCACGCCAGCCGAGCCTTCAGGAACGTGGTCCACTTGTTGACCAGGCTGCGCTGACCACCCACGTCATTCTGCAGGAGCCAGTTAGAGGGCGTGAGAGTGGGACCTCAGGGGTACAGGGTAGTGGACGGGATCCCTGGACAGGGCCCGCATCTCCTCACCCGGCAGATCTGGCCAACACGGGCCACAGTCTGGCGGCCCAGTGCAGGGGAGGCTTCCACTGCCGACTCCCGGAAGAAGAAATAGATCTTGTCATCATCTGGGTTCTCATTCTCCGGGATCCAAAAAACCTTGATGAACTTGGGCTCTGGCCACAGAAAAGGGTGTGGGGTCAGCAGAGGTATGGCCCCTTTCACGGACACAGGACCCATCCGCTCCCCCTTCCCTTTGTAGCTGCCCAGGGGACCCAGGGCAGCATCTGACCACCCATCCTTCAGGAGAGTTCATACCGCCCTCCCAGAAGGCACGGACGGGTGCGAGTCAAGAGGCAGCCACAAGAGGGCAGCAGAGACTGCGGCTATCTGGGCGAGCAGGCCGTGGGGAGGAACCTCGTTGGCCTCAGGCTTCTGACCTGCCTGGTCCTACCTTCTCTGGGGCCAGTGAGCCCAGAAAGGAGGAAGGTGGGGGTATTGGGTTTTACCTGCACTCAGAATCTTCCTTTCTAGCAGGAAGCAGATACCCCAGTACACCACCAGCCTCCCCCCACCCTTCAAACACTCCACTGGGTCCCATGGCTCCCCGGGTCCGGACAGTCTAGGCCACTCCTTATTGCTTCCCTCTGCCTGGACTCTCCTCTGCATCCTGCAGCGCTGTAGGAACCAGCTCGCACCTCTCCTCAGCAGAGCGGTTTACTTTCCTCAACCCTCCCACCATCATCACTTAGCTGATTCTTTTTCCTTAAGATTCACTTACTTATGCTCAGCTAGTTTCTTTCCCTTCATCTCTGTTCTCTCATTGGCCTCGTGGCCACTGGAATCGCTCTCACTGTGTCTCTGTTCTGCGGTCCGTGAACTCAGAGAGTATGGGTCACAGCTGGCTTGCCCGCCCCGCCACCCCTGTACAGTGGACGCCAGTGTCCAGCCAGGGCCCGATGCTGGGCAAGCGTCTGCTGGACCTTGCCGCCCATCACTCGCTTTCTGCACCGGCTCCCCTGAGCACGTGCCCCGAGGGGCAGCCCCTCCTGCCGGCCCCCCAGCCTTTCACCGTTCAGCCAGCGGGAGTCGTGCGGCTCTGTCCGGAGGCTTGGACGGTGGCCCAGGCTGCGGAAGATGGTGAAGTCCCGGCCCATGAGGTCTGCGGCCACCCCTGAGTACAGCTCTTCCCCTGCAGGGGGGCAAGGACCACTCAGCCAAGCTGGAGGCTCTCGGGGTGGAAAAGCCTTGGCGCTCCGGGGTCCTGGGTAGCCAGCGAGGCTGCAGGCACCGCCGGGGCTCTAGGTGGGCCTTGGGACTTTGTGAGGTCCCCGTCTCCGAGGGACCCCAGCCGCCAGACTCACCCGCCAGCACCGACGCGGCCCGATGCCCGGGGTCGTAAGGGCTCTTCCCCTTGCCATCCTCTAGCTGCCGCAGGTCCAGCTGGAGCAGGGGCTCCTGGCAGGCAAGTGGGTTGTACTGCCGGGTCTCCCTCGCCCTGCCACCCCTCCCTGCCTAGACCTGGCCTCACCTCCGGCTGGTGGCCCACCTCCACGAAGGCACAGGTCGGGTGGAAGGCCCCCGTGCCGCAGGCCAGCAGGTGGGTGCGGTTGTAGGCATGCAGCAGCTTCACGAAGTTCATGCACTCGGTCTGTGGGCACGGGCAGGGTGAGGGCTCCCAGGGAGGTGGTCTTAAGGGCGCCGAGCTCCCTGGCGGCATCCCTACCCCTTTTTCTCATTCGCATCCCAGACTTGTAGAAACGTGGGCTACAGAGACCTGGGTGACCAGCCCAGCCCACCTCTCCCCACGAGGCTTGGGAAAACAGAGCCCTGCTAGCCCCTTGCGACTAGGAAAGCGGCCCCGAATCACGTGAACCCCCACCCTGACTCACTACCTCCAGACTCCAGCCACCTCCACCCCCCTGCCCGCACCCCAGCCAGAACAGGCAGGCCTCTGTCTGAGCATCCCACCATCACAGCGCGAGGGGCTGACCCTCCGCTCCCACCCCGGGCAGCCAACACTCACACCAATGTCCTTCCCTGCCCAGTTGCACTCTTCTCGCCATTCCACAGGGGCCGGCCAGGCCAGCTACGGGGGGTGGAGGGGACACAGGTCAGGGACTTGGGCTGTTCGCTCAGGTCTCGGTTGGGGCCCACCCCCGGGTCCTCCAGGCAGGCCAGAGCTAGGTCCTGGGCACCCCCGGGCAGCGCTGCGCTGGGGCTGCCGGCACCTTCTTGGCCCGCTTGCTGATGTTGTCTAGGCTGAGGGAGGCCACGTGATTCTCTGCCCCCACAAACAGGCGTCCCCGCTCCTCATCCACCAGCAAAGCTTCGTAGCAGCAGGTCCGCTGGAGCCTGAACGTCCGGAGACCGTGCCGGGCCTGCAGCTCTGCGGGAGGTGGGCGCTCCGCTGGGACTCACCGTCTCCCCGTGCCCGCCCCAGGCCCACCTGTGGCCCCTCGGCTGTGCATGTGAGCAGGTCCCCGCACACACGAGTTCACACGTGTGCGTTCACCTCAGGGACAGACCCCCCGGTGTGGAGCTGCCCGGTGAGGGGGCAGCCCGTCCCCCCACAGGGCAGGCAGGTTTCGCCCGGCGTGCTGAGGCAGGCTGCTCTAGGCGGCACTTGAGAGGCCGCTGTGAAAGGCACGGCTGGGCGCTCGGCGAGCGGGGGTCGCCTGACCTCAACACCCAAATCAGGCTGAGGATTCTCTGCCGCCAGCCTGCGCTGGGGACACCGTGGCCAGAGCGGCCAGCAGTCATTCTCCTGTGGAAGGGGCGTGGGAAGGGGGTTCTGACGGCCCCCGTAGCCCCCCACTTCAGCTTCTCAGCTGCTCTGACGGCTGGCCGCAGGGGCGTGGCAGAGGGGGTGAGGAGGGGACAGCGGCACAATCTGTTGCCATGGGGACGAAAGGGTCTTCCTGGGGAAACGGGAGAATGTGGGTAGAGCAGTTAGGCTGAGGCCAGGACAGGGTTAACTGGAGAGGGCTCTGGGGTGCCCGTGCCATCGGAAGCAGGTCCCTGGCACAAGCCTAGCGCCAAGCAAACACAGTGCCCCCCACACTGGGCCCCTTCCTGCCCACCCTGAGCTGGGTCCTCCAGCCTGCAAGGTGCACCTACCTTGGAAGGAGAGCCGAAGGCGTGGGGGGCTGGGGGTGGCACCCTCCAGCACTGCTGCCCAGAGCAGGGCCAGACCCAGGATCATGGCGGCTGCCTCAGCCCGCCCCATCCCGGCTTTCAGGGCGCTCAGGGTTCAGCGGGCCTGTGTGGAGGAGCCTGAGCCGCCCTGGACTCTGCCCCGGGATCTGGAAGAGAAGGAGTTGCAGGGAGGGTGAGGGAGGAAGGCTGGGGGAGTCCCAAGGGATCGGATTACAACCCCTAGGGGAAAGAGGCTGGGGGGTCGCATTCCGCTTGGGGCCCTCCCCTGGCTCAGAGGGTGCCCTGCCTGGCCAGTCACAGACACACCCACGTGGGGCACACCCACGGGTCAACCCAACGGCAGACACCCGCCCGCCACCACGTCACCCTCCCCGGGGAACAGCCCTCCCTCACGCACTCACAGACACTAATTCACAGACTGCACCTACTTCACGCCAGCCTGGGGGTGGGGTGCAGAGCGCAGCCAAGGTCCCCACGCGGGGGGCATTGTGCCAACAAGAATGAGATCCGCGCGGTCATCTCAGAGCGTGCCAAGTGCAACGAGCAAAACAAGCCGGTCGCGGGAGGGGAGCAATGGGCACGGCGCTGCGCCCACGGCCCAGGAAACAGAGGCACTGCTGGGGCTGGGGCTGCGACGCGGGGCCTGCGGGCCCGTGTGTTTCCGAGGACCCCTGGTGTGCCCGGCCACCCGTGTACGTGCACGCGTGCGGTCTGAGGCCGGCGGCTTGCGTGTAGTGTCACACGTGCAGGCGTGCGGCTCTGGCGGCTAGGCGCTGGTGTGTGCAGTCTGTTCAGTGTGTGCGTGCGTGTGTGGCACCTGCGCTTTGCGTGCGTTTGGACGTGTGTGTGCGCACCAGCGGATCAGCGTCTTTTTCTGGACCGGCAGGCGAGCAAATACAGCTGCAGCATCAGTCCTGGCCCTCCACCCAAAGGCCCGCCCGTCCAAAGCCATTTTAGAGGGAAAAGTGCTGTCCAGGAGACTGGCCCCTGGGGCTGGGCCTGAGACTCCTTTCCTGGGGGTTGTGGCCCTGGGCTGATCCAGCAGCCCCGTTTTGAACTTGACCTCCCTCCCTACCACGGAGGAGTGGAACTGAGGTCACATACAGAAATTTAGGCTTCAGACAGAGGGAATCAAGTGGGAGAACCAAGAGCCTGAAGCAGCCTCACTCCCAGGACTGGGGGCTGGTGTGCAAGGACCATCTCTCCTAGCTCAGCCTCCAGTCTCCCTCCTCTGCCCTGACCCTTGAGGTTGTCCCTTCTTTTTTTTTTTAAGATGTATTTATTTATGCATACAAGAGCTGGGGTACAGGCCAGAGGTTCTAGGTGAGAGGAGTCACCAGATAAAGAATGGGGAGCAGAATAGGCGAATCTACTATAGAATATAGAATAGGTGAAACACTGCTGAAGGGAGCAGCGGGCGAGGCAGGAGAGGTCTGCTGCGCCATGTGGGTCCCGTCCCCGGCTGGGGATAAATCTCGTGCTGCAACGCCTGCCTGCAGACAGCTCCATAGTGCAGTGCTTAACTCCTTGCAACACAAGGGAGGCCCCAAGATTTTCCCCTTCTTTGCTCCTCCACTTCTCAGAGTCACAGCCTTTTCCTGGACCCCTCAGATGGGGCCAGGGTCTGGCTGTCTTGCCCCCAGTTCTCAGAAACTGGCTGGGCAAGTGATGGGCACAGGGGCCCTGGCATGGAGCAAGGTGGGTTCGAGCAAGGGACCAGCTGCTGTGGCATGTCCCAGCTCGCCCCTCTACATACCCCTGCCCAGCTCTGGCTCCCAGCCCCCTGCACGCCAGGACTGCAGCCTCCCTCCTTCCCTCTGGGACACTTGCCTCTTCTGGAGGCTCCCTTCCCACACACTCCATTGAGAACTGCTGCAGGGCCTCCCCGCCCTCGCCCCAGCCCCTGCTAGTCAAGAGAAGGGCAGAAGCTCAGGGGCCCTCGGGGTACCCTCTGCCGGCTCCTTTAAGGATCAACCCCCGCCCCCACTCCGCTGCCAACGCCCCACACGCGGACCAGTTTATGGGGCGGATCGGGTGACCCGGGCAGGCAGCCGGGACCGGCTGGAGATGGTGACTGGGCCGGAGTGGAGCAGGCACAAAGGAGGGGGTAGGGATGACCCCTCCCCCGTTGGGACTCACGCCCCAATCGTGGCCTTGGAAGTGGGGCGGCCAGTCAAGACAAAGGAGGTAGAAGCAATAGAGATGCCCTCAGCCCCAGGGGCTCTCGCAAAGGGACAGCCCAGAGGTCAGAGGCACACGCAGGGTAGGGGCTCCTCACCTGTCCCTCCACAGCTGGGGAGCTGGAGGGGGATTACAGGGGCTCAGCTGCCACCTCAGTTCCCAGGAGCTGGCTGGGATGGGAGGATCCAAGTCAGGGGAGTCTGAGGAACCCCCAGGACCCAGCCCAGGCCTTCACCACTCCACCACTTGGCCACTTAGCCCTTCTGCCACCTGGCTGGCAGTGGCCTCGGTGACAGCCAGTCAGGGGAGAGGAGGGCCAGAGAGGGCGGGCGGGACGGGCTCAGCAAGTCTCCTGCACCCCTGGGGGTGGGCCAGACTGGTCCCCTCTCTGTTGGGGGGTGGAGAGCTTTCTCTCTGGCCTCCAGGCCTTCTTCCCCACCAAACACGGAGCAGGGTGCTCGGGAGCGCTACAGAGAATGGGGGTGGCCTGTGGCTGTGCTGGCTTATGCTGCAGGGACCCTCTTCATAGGGGCTGAGCGTTGACAACGACCCAGTGGTGCCCACTCCAGAGCCTGAGCATGGGCTTCTGCCCCTTACTCTCCCCGGAGGCATCCTCGGCCAATCCCCAAGGCTAAGTGGCGCCCCTCAGGGGTCGGAGGCTGTGTGGCAGTCCAAGTACTCACAGTTCTGCCCCCATCTCCTGCCAAGAGCCCTGCACTAGCAGTCTGTGCCCAGCCGGGGTGGGGCCAGGCCCCTCTTTCCTGAGCCTCAGGACCTGGTGTTCCGGGCCTGGCTGGCTGGGGGAGGGGCTGGGGTCAGTGGGAGGACCAGGGGCCTTCAGGAGGGGAGCTGGAGGGACGCGCCCGCCTGTGCTGAGGCTTCTGGGGTGCAGCTCCCCCCTTCCAGGCTCTCGCCTTAGACCTGGGCAGCCTCCTCGGCTACAAGGGAGCAAACAAAATTCTTTGGCTGTTTACAATTTTCCACCCAAGGAGCCAAGATCAGCAAGTGCCTTTGAGGCCCCCTACCTGCCCCCACTGCCTTGGGCGCTTCAGACCCAGGACTAGCTGCTTCGGCCTCCCTCCGGGCCTCCCTCCGCGGGCCTCCCTCCGCCTGCGTCCCTCCTGGAACTAGACCAGGACCCCTACCACCTGTCTGACACCCGGGTCCTGCCTGGGCTAGAGGCACAGGCACGGGGCTGTCCTTGCACCTGAGCCCTTTGCATGGCCTTCCCCCTCCTGGCGCCCCCCTCCCCCTGCCCTGCGTGGGAAGGGGCGGGAGCTCAGGTTGTCCCTGTCTCCACAAGGTCTGCTTTAGCCTTGAGCTCCTCAGCCCTCTGGCCACCCCAGGCCCCCAGGCCCTTTATCCTGACTGGCAGTGGCCTGCCAAGGCCTGGTTTTTCCTTCTGGAAATGATGGGTTTGTTATGCCAAGTCCCAGCACCTGCCTCCCCGCTCCTCATCACCAGCTGGGTCTGCCCTGGCCCCCTGCCTGGCCGCTGGGCTGGGCGGTGTGGCCTGGGTAGGCCATCCCTGAGGAAGGATGGAGCCAACCTTCCCAGTGCCAAGATGGGATGGGTTGGCCTCTGGCTTCCTACTCACACCTGCTTTAGCCATTAAGGCTGGTGGCACCAGCGCCCCCGCCTTTCCCTGTTCTGACCCGGCGAGTACAAGGCTGTGCCACCCTGAGGACGCAGGCATAGTGGGTGGGTGGGAGGGTCTTGGAGAACTGAAGCCCAACTGCCCTGACCATCATGTCCACCCCAGAGGGTCGCCTGTTGGGGCATTTCCCCCACCCAGCGCTTCTGGTCTCCAGGCTCCCAGGGGACCCCTGGCCCACCTTTTTGGAAGGATCAGCTCCTCCCCTCCTTGCTCGGTCCCCTTCCCTTCTGAGGGCCATGTCAGAGCTGAGGTGGAGGGGCGAGGGAGGGGCCTCGAGAAATCTTGGGCCTCTAGCGGTGGCCCTGCCCCCACCGGCTCCGCCCCTGCCCTCCGCCTCCTGCGCATTCCTCCCTGACTGAGGTCAGCCCCTCTGGGCTGGGGGAGCACCCCCCTCAACTAGCCACATCACAGCTCTTCACTCCTGTTTTCTTCATTGCCCAGCAGGGGGGTGGGGAGGGGGAGGGAGGGGGGCCTCCCTCTCACCTCCTTCTCTTAGCAGGGGGCAGGGGAGCGGGGGCCAGGAATGCTGCAGAAGTCGCTCCCCGCACAATATGCTTATTAACATACATTGACATAATGGACACTCCCTTCATCCGTTTGGAGCCGGACTCTCCGGAGTGCTGACTGGGGACTCCGGAGGCTCTGGCCCAGGTGTGGCGCCCACCCCAGGATCGAGCCCCTTGGCAGCTCCGGGAGGGAGGGGCGGCGGGGTGGGGCTGAATCTAGATTCTGCCCCTCACTGTTCACCAGCTGAGTGTCCCAGGGGGGAGTGAGCCTCTCATGCTCCTTTCGCCCTGAGGCACCTGGCACTCTGGGTACACGGGGGGGGGGGGGCACTCTTGTTGCCTCCTCAGCACTGGGCTCCCCACAGCAATCGCCCAAGGGCCTCAAGGACCAGCCATCAAGGCTGCCTCTCTCTGAGCTTCCCAGGCCCTTCCTCAGGCACCATTCCTGGTCTGTCCCCACCCTGGCCCCCACCCTGCTCCCTCACCCCGGGCTCCCAGATAGGACTTCCTGGCCCTTCTGCCTGAACCTTCTCCCCTCCCCGAGCAGCTGGGGACACCTCAGTCTTCTTGCACAGGGCTCCAGCCCACCCCAGCAGTGTCAAGTGTCCAGTGTCCACACACCCTCCTCCAGCCTCCTCAGCCGCATCCCAAGGGGAGGGCAGCCTTAAGCTTAAGATGGGCAAGGCCCCACCGCCCTCTGCTGCTGGAAGCCTTCACCCTTCACCTTACTACAGCCACACACGCTGCTCCACTCTGGGAGGTGTCAGTTCTTCCTTGGCGGGACTTTGCTCAGGCTGTGCCCTTCACCCCCCAGGCCCTCCCTTTGCCAGCTGCTGAACTGGTCTTTATCCACCATGCACACTTCCTGTGTGGGGCCCAGATTCAGCCTCTCTGTGGGCTCTGGCTCCACGCCACCCCCGCCGCCCTCTCCTAGTGGTTTTCATCCCTGGGCCCCCAGGGACCCAGCAGAGGACAGGTACAAGGAGGCAGGAGAGGGCGTGGCTGCCTGGCCCAGCTCACTTAGGTGGAGCTGAAGGGCTGATGGAGAAGGGACTCTGGCCACCTGGCCTCTCCGTGACCCCACGCCAGTTCCTCAGGCCTTCTCTCCCTGCACCCACAATGTAGTCAGAAGGCAGTCAATGGAAGAACTATCACCTGTGGGGCTGCATCTCAAACAAAGGGAGAAGTGAAGCGAGGAGGGTAAAGGGGGTCCCTGCCCCTTGGACACGGGCTCGCTGCACCGTGGGATGGCCTGAGGAACAGAGCAGCTGGCAGCACGGACACACCTCCTCCCCGCTGTCACACGGCTGCATGTGGCCCAGCGGGCTTGCATCCTTCTCACGTGGGTGACAGGGCTGGACTCTCCTTTGGGTTTTCAAGGGGACTTGGGGGAGAGGTGTAGCTCTGTGGCAGGGATGAGGGCCCTAGGCTCTCTTTTAGGACAATAGACACCGGATTTGGGGTCAGTTGTTTGGGAAGGCGCTGGACCCAGAACTCAGCCAGGAGAAGCTGCAGGCCTGTCCCTGCTTCTCCCGACTCCCAGTGCAACCAGAGCCTGGTTGGATGTGGCGCGGCCAGATGGCTGGGTCAGGACCGGGTCTTCCAGCCTTGGGGGCTGGCGTGGCAACGGAGTCTTGGGATGATTCTGGGGGGCTCTGAAGGGGAATGGAGGTCTTCCTGGTATCAGGAGGAGCTGTAGGGTTGCCCGGGAACTAGGGTAGGGTTCTTCCAGGCTTTGGCAGCCCCTGTAGCCTCAGAGGCTGCATTCAGTGGGGCCCCCTCCCCACTCTGCACCTGGCACTTGGACTTCCACACACCTGTTGAGGAGTGTCTGGGCCAAGCTGCCTGCTGGCTCCTCCCCACAGGCTTTCCTTACACCCTCCTTTTTCAGACCTCTGATTCTCAGAGGGAGTGTCTCTTCCTCTCTTCCCAGCTGTTTTCCTAGCCCCAGATGGGTTAAAAATACCAGGCAGCCACCACATCAGTAGCCTGAGCAACTCTGGAGTGGGGTGGGCCTGCTAGGAGGTGGCTCGGTCTCATGGCGGTCCTAAGGGTCAGCCTGCTGCATCTGGGTGCCACAGGCTGGGGCTGGGAGCAGGGGCCCAGGCTTTTTGCCTGGCACTGCCTGTCTGGCTAAGGGTCCTGGGCCTCACGGTTGCAGCTGCCCATGTGGGGCAAGAAGATTGAGGGGCCTTCTTAAGTTGGGAGAACTGTGCGGGACCCAGAGCCCGGGAACACTGAATCTCTGTCTTCCCTCACTCAGCTGCTCCCAGGGATGAAGGAAGGCTGAGGTCTAGCCCTGGACAGCTCCAGGCAGTGAGGGATCTCCAGTTCATGCTCATGGAGTCCCTCCAGTTGGGGTACAAGACACCTGAGGATCCCCCATCCTGCCTGCCACCCCCAAAGGCTGGGAATTTCCCAACTGACAAACAAGGAGGGATTGAGAAGCCACCCCCGCCAGGCTGGGACAATGGAGCCTTATGCCTTGGAAGTCAGAGCAAGGGTAAGAGGGTCAAGGGCAGGTGGGGGCCCAGTTGTCTGTGCCCACAGAAGCCCTGCTTGCCAGCAGCACCCCACCCAGACCCGCTGCTAAGCTGGGTACGAAGGGATCCTGGCCAGGATCCTTAGCATGGCCCACCCAAGGAGGGAGGCACTGGGTGCGGCCGGCAGACCAAGCCAGCCCCTCAAAGGCCCCTCTGTGCAGGGTTCCTATCAGGAGGGAAGGAAGGAGCCATCTCCGGTGCCTTGTTCCTGCTGGGCAGGCATCAGGGCCCTGGAGCTCCTGCCCCGCCCGCAAATCTGGGGCTCAGCGGGATCCGGGTCCAGACCTGACTGCTGAAGGAAATCAGAGATCTTGTGTTGGGCTCAGGATCCTGTTATCCTTTCAGTCTGCCAGGGGCCCAGGGCCCTCCGGGCACTCAGAGGCAGGGATGGCAGGAAGGGCCCGAGGAACTTGGGCGGAGACCGGGGCTGGGGGTGTTGATCTCCTTCCGATGGGGCAGCCGCAGCCTCTCATCTCCTGCCAGCCCTCCGCGGTGGGGTGGGGGAGACTGGCAGGTGTGCGGAGGCTGGATCCCCGGCCCTCGGCCCTCAGCCCCCGGCCCCATCTTCCTTCTCTCTCCCCTCACCCTCCCCGCCCGCCGCCTCCGACCCCGGCCCTGGCCGCTTTGTCTGGCCGCAGCAGCAGAGCCTCCGTCGTCACACAAAGCTGCCTTTGTCCCCGCGGCCTCCGCAGGACCCGATGACGTCAGTCTGACCAACTCAGCAGGGACGAGCGCGGGCTGAGGCGCCCTCTGGCGGCCGCAGGCGGAAGAGCGCTCCTCCGAGCCCCACCCCTCGAGGCCGGCCTTTCGCCGGCTTTTCACCGGCCATCGCAATGGGCTCAGATTTCTTACCCAGGAAGAAAGTCTAGAAGCCCTACCTCCTGCTCAGGCCCAGCCCACCCCAAACCTGTCACCTTCCGTTCCCGTTTCTAGCAGTGCGTGCACTTCCCATAGGCTCAGGGATGCCTCTGCATTTTCGAGCTCCCATCCTAATGCAACTAAATTCAGCAGTCCGGCAGTCCAGCAGTCCCCTAGGCCCTGCTGAGGGGCAGGGTTACCCTCCCACTGGGAGGTCCTCCCCAGACACCTTCCTGACAGTGCCTCAAGGCCCCTCCTGTTGAGTCAAGCCCAAGGGGACTCAGTTCAAGGGGCAGGGCCGGGGCAACATCTCAGGTTGGCAGGAGGGCGTGGAAGGGCACAGAGCTGCCAGGCAACCTGACCTCCACAGCTCAACTCACCCTTAGCCTCTCTCTGGGGCTCGTGGCTAGAAGGTGAAAATTCCCCTGTATCACCTGCACTACCGCCCCTCCTGCCGGCTAGTGAACCAAGTGCAAGAAGCCCCTAGAAGTGCCAGCAGGTCCACAGGGTGTGAAGGCTGCATGACCCCAAGAGGACCTGGGGACAGGGGAGCCTCCGGCATGTGAGATGACTAGGCCAAGTGGGGAAACCCGAGAGCCACATCCTGGGGCCCACGCGCCTGCAGAGTGGAGTCCCAGGGCCTGGCCGCAAGTGAGGGTGCAGGTACCCATCATCTGGCACATCTTGGTCTGGGCCCCTCCACCCATGGAGAGAAGAAAGCCAAGCAGGTCTTGGTATTTTTCTTTCTACGTTTTATTATTTCAAACCAGGTGAACAATTCCATAAAACGTGAAAAAAGCAAGGAAGTGTTCAACGCTGAAGAATCCAGGTCGAGGGCGAGGGCGAGGGGCAGGGCCCCTCAGCAGGCAGCGGCGGTTCCTAGGTTAGCGCTAAAGAGCTACATTTAGGTTAATGGAGCCAGGGCCGGGGCCGCCGGGTGGGCCCTCAGTGACATTGGCAGTTGTCTGAACAGCCCTTGGAACCCAGTTCTGTGGCGAGCGTGGCAGGGAGCCGCTCACACAGAGGGCAGCCAGCAGAGGGAGAGGTGTAAACACGCAGACACACTCAAGGCACGAATCACTGGAAGGGGCTGGGTGGGCGCTGGTAAGGATCTGACAGTTTTAAATAGTTTTCTCTAAAAAGTTTTCTAGGTTTGCAGTTTTGTTTTTTTTTTTTTTTCCTGTTTTTTCCTCTACTTTGCTTTTTTTTAAAAAAGCAAAAAAAAAAAAAAAAAAAAAAGAATGAGCAGGTGGACTGTGGTCTCCGGGAATGGTGGCTTCTCTTCTTGTGCTTTTCCTTTGGGGCCTCCGAGCAGTTGGGAGGGAGGGTTGGGAGGGAGGCTCCCTGTAAACATTTGGACTTGGGTTGGTCATGGGCAAACCATGGTGGGCTGGTGATGGGCAAAGCCGGGAGTCCCAGGCTGGAGAAGTGGGTGCCCCTCCAACACAGGCCTTGGGAGAGTTGTGCTCCCTCCCACATCACAAACAAGACAAAGGTTATAACCAGAACATATGCCCAGGAGGCGGGTACCGAGGCCATTTCCAGCACTTGGGACAAGGATGGACTTCAAACAGGGAGGCCTGTGGCAGCCCTTTCCCTAAGGGGCACCAAGAACAGAGAATGGAAAGGGAAAAAGCGGCCATGGGTGAAGAGGGGGTGCAGGCAGGGAGCGTGGTCCTCTTGCCCCCATCTTCCTCGGGCAGGGGAGAGCAGAGTCGGCGGCGGCGGCCCTGGAGTGGGGGACACGGGTTGGGAGGTAGCCAGTATGTTTCTCCTCCTGCCTCGCCAATGACCCCACCCACTTGTTACCACGGACACAGGCCTGGCAGCCTAGCCTAGGAGCCGGTGTCTGTTGCTGGGTTACTGGGGGAGGGGATTTTGCAGCACTGGCAGAGTCCTCCCTATCTGCCCCTGTCTGGCGGGGCTCGCCCTAGTCTGGGACCATCAGGCCCACAAAAGACAGCAGGGTGAATGCAGAGCTGGGCAGAAGGAGCGGCTGGCAGCGGGGCCCCTCCACCATGCAGCCCGCTGGTTAGGGAGCGGCCTGGTGGTTAAAGAAGTGAGTGTTCTCCAAGGCAAGTGGGATGGTGGGAGGCTGGAAACCTCTAGTCCTGTGCTGGAGCACGGCAGGCACTTCTGCTCCCTGGCGGGACAGAGCCCAGGCAGAGCTCTGCCAGCGCCTACTTCCTTGCTCTCCGGTCTCCTACTGGGCGCCCGGTTCACTCCCCCTGCCACGCCCAGCCCCAACCCTGCCCTTCTCTGGGCTCAGTGCCCCCATTTTGCTCCTCCTCAGCCCCCTGCCCACCCCCCTCTGGCTCACCATCCTGTCTGGCCCTGCTGCCCTCAGAAGAGGCCGCAGTCCTTCAGGTTGTTCTTAATGATGACGTCGGTGACGGCGTCAAACACAAACTGCACGTTCTTGGTGTCTGTGGCACAGGTGAAGTGCGTGTAGATCTCCTTGGTGTCCTTGCGCTTATTCAGGTCCTCGAACTTGCTCTGGATGTAGCTGGCTGCCTCATCGTACTTGTTGGCCCCTGTGGGAGACGGACGGAGAGATCTGTGCGCTGCCTGCAGGGCAGGCAGGCCCAGCCCACGTGGACAAGCAGCTCTGGACGTGTGCACGGGCAAGCACAGGCGTGCACACGGACGACACTGCGAGTGCACGTGCATATGTGCGTGTGTCAAGACTGTATGAAGACGCCCACGTGCACGTCAGGGAGGGGGCATGCCTGGGGGTTACGTGGGACCCCGTGAGTGGAAGCACACGTCACTCTAAGTGAGGCACCAGCCCCGGCACAAGTGTCCCGAGGTTACCCTTCTGTCCAGCAGGGGGTGCCTGTGGGCCACCTGGTCACCACCGGCTTCTCCCCAGAGGCCCAGTCCCCACACCTGTGTACTCAGGGAAGCAGATGGTCAGGGGACTGTGTGTGATCTTCTCCTCGAACAGGTCCTTCTTGTTGAGGAAGAGGATGATGGAGGTGTCCGTGAACCACTTGTTGTTGCAGATACTGTCAAACAGCTTCATGCTCTCATGCATGCGGTTCTGGGGGTGGGACAGCGCCGTCAGCACTGGCCGCGGCCCCACCCGCCACCCTCCCGGCGGCCTCCTGGCCTCTCACCATCTCCTCATCCTCAGCCAGCACCAGGTCATAGGCGCTCAAGGCTACGCAGAAGATGATGGCTGTGACGCCCTCAAAGCAGTGGATCCACTTTTTCCGCTCAGACCGCTGCCCGCCCACATCAAACATCCTGTGGAAACGGGGTCACCTTAGCTCCAGAGAAAGGGGCTCTGGGACAAGGGCCAGTGCCATCTCACGACCGGCTGGCTGAGGACAGGCCTGCTCAGAGCGGGTGGCTGCCTTGGTGGCTTGCCCACCTTAGCCTCGGTCAGGGCACATCTGGGCCGGCAGCGCAGGGCTGGCCGGTAGGGCAGGCCATGGCCACCCCCGGCAGGGTCAGCAGAGGCCGTGAGAAGCCTCAGTGGGAGAGGGGGCTCCTGGACCAGTCCTCCCCTCTCGACAGAGCCGCTGGCGGCCCTGGAGCACAGGTCCCTCCCGTGGGCACCCCCAAAGGGGCAGGTCCTCCCCCTACACTGCCCACACGCCCGCTCACTTGAAGTGCAGGTCCTTGAAGGTGAAGTGCGTCTCCACGATGCCCGTGGTCTTCACGCGGGTCCGCAGCACGTCCTGCTGCGTGGGGATGTAGTCGCTCCGTGCGATGCGCTCCAGGTCGTTCAGGTAGCTGGGGGGCGGGGGGGGCAGGTCAGTGGGGCCCAGCGGGAGCCTGCTGACGTGGGCCCTGGGCCTGCTGCTCCAGGGCTCTCACCCGCCTGTCCCCACATTTCTCAGGCCAAGTTCTTGTCTCTAGCCTTTGCCTGCTCGACTCACTGCTCAGATGGAAACCCTGAGCTAACCCTCGCTCCTACCTACGGGGTGGCCTGGGGCCAAGTCCTGCCGGCCGGTTCTGCCTCTGGCCGAACCCAGGGTGCTAGAGCTGCAGCCGAGGGAGACGGGAAGGGCGAATTAGTCCTCCAGTGAGGGAACCAAGACACTAATCGGTGCAATTACAGCACCTGGCCCAGAGCAGCACGGCGTCCCTTGACATGGGACCGGACAGGCTGGGGCTTGCCAGGCCCAGGGGGTTCTTTACCTAGCACCCAATAAAATGGGGCTCCTCAGGGGGAAGGCACAGCAGGGGACAGGGCTCCCAGGGCCCCTTATTACCAGCTCCCCTAATCAGCATCAGCGCTGCCCTAACCGGACTCTGGGACCAGCTCTGCCTGCCTCAGTCCCCATCTCTGCTTCCCTGGGGCCAGGCCCTGCCTCCGAGTAGCCGCCGGGTGCCGACGGCCTACTCTTGGGGAGGGCTACTGGGCCGGTCTTTGGCTCCCACCAGCAGCTGGACCAGAGGGAAATGACCTCAGAGACACAGGACAGAACAGAAAAACAGGAAGGGCCATGGGGGACCGTGACGCATGTGCTGTGACCTGCACACTGTGCCCGCCTCCCGCGGCGAGCCTCAGCCCGGAGGCCTCTTAGAGGCTGCTCGGAGGGCTCTGCTCCCGCCTCCGTCCTCACCAACAGGTCCCCCGGACCCGCTGTCCCATGGCAGTCCAGGAGCATTACGAAGAGGGGTTGGGGCACCCGTCTGCTGAGGTGGTCCCCCGATCCACTCCCCACCCCCAGGTGATCTTGCCAAGCATCCACCCGCCTGGGAGAGCAGGCCAGGTCCATTGCCGAGCCCCTACCCCAGACCGGCGACAGGTCCTACAAGCTCTGCTGGCCGGAGCCTCCACACCTCCAAGAAGGTGGTGCCTGGAGGCCCCCACAGGGAGTGGCGGGGGTCCTGCCCTCCTGCGGAGGGGCGTGTACTCACAAGGGGCCTCGGAGGAGGGAAGGGAGAGGCTGTCTGCATGAGGGGGACAGGGCTCAGGATTCAAGACCCACTCCCACCCATCTGCACCAAGGTCTAGCCCCTCTCTGGGTGGGCTTGGGCTGGGACAGGCAGAGGGAAAGGTGTTCTAAATGAGGGAGGGGCTTAAGCAGAGGTGGGGGCTGAGTACAGGGACAGCAGCCTGCTGGGTGGTACCATCCAGAGCCCAAGAATGCCCCACCGTCTTGCTGCTGTCAGTACTGGCATTAGCTCATGTTCTCCTGTGGGATACCCAGTGCCCTACCATGAGGCCCCAGGCCTGCCACGTGACAAGTACCTGAGGGAGGCGTTTAGGGCACTTCCTTGTGGGTACGGCACAACGTGGGACATCACGCCTCTGGGACCCCAGATTCCCCAGCTGGACTGGGCCTCACACTGCACACACCGGTCACTGCCAGCAGCTCCCTCCCCTCTCCCTCTCCAGCCAGCCTGCCCTCCTGTGGCCTCCAGCATGGCCAGCACCCTGCTGCCCCAAGCCTTTTATCTGCTGTGCTCCTGCCTGGAGCCCCCTCCTCCATCACTCCCAACCGGGGCCCCCGGTGTGACTGCCTGGGACCGTCTGAGCCTCGCATGGGGTGCGGCCCAGAGCAGCCGCAACACATGTCCCCTAGAACAACAGCATCGGACTCAGTTGGCCCAGAGGTGCTGCCCTGTCTGTCCTTCCCCCAGGCTTTCAATGCCATGGGCCCCACCCCAAACCACAAGCCACCGAGGCCCTGGTGGAGTCATTCGCTTCACAAACGAGTAGTTCTAGCCCGTGTCCTTCTTGCCCTTGCCGCCTGACCTGCAGCCCAGCCCTCCGCGCGCCCCTGCCTGTGCGGGACCCCAGGGGTACTCACTAGGCAGCAGAGTCATTGAGCTGGTATTCCCGAGAGCGGCCAAAGCAGGCCTGCACACCGTGGTCAGCCCAGAGCCTCCGGATGACGCCGGACAGGTCCTCGGGGAGCGCGCCCTGCTCCTCGGCTGTGCAAGACAGCGCAAACAGCTGCCTGGCGTCGTCCTGGGCACAGCGGTGGGGGGTCAGCCGGTCACACGATCACACCCCACCCCACCTGTCAGAGGCAGGAGGCCTCCAGAACGGGGCCCACGCTGGGGTAGTCACAGGTTCCCCAGGACAAGCCCGGGAGGCAGGCGGGGTGGGGGGACACATACCGCACGGGAGGAGTCGGCAAAGTCGATCTGCAGGTTGCCCATGGCTTTGACGATGGCCATGATGGACTGGATGGTGTTGCTGTAGACCACTGCCCGGTACTGCCGGCACTCCTCCTCCGAGTAGCCGTCCTCGTGGATGATCCTGGCGGTGGGGGCTGGGTCAGGGCCGCGGAGCACGGGCCCTCTCAGGACCACCTGGGCCTACTAGCCTACAGGGTCTACTTCCAAGAGGACACTGCCCCGACCCACTGGGACCTGGGTCATCCTGATGGATGACTGCCTGAGAAGCTCCGGGTGAGAGCGGGTGGGCAGAGCACAGGCTCAGGGCAAGGAGAGGGAAATCAAGACTTGCGCCACCTCCCACACAGGACTTACTTCATCTGCTTGACAATCGTGCTTTTTCCCGATTCCCCGGCACCTGGAACAGAGGGAACAGGTGGTCATGGCGCAGGCCAGGTGGGCTACACAGGCCCAGAGCCAAGTCCAGTCACCTGAAGCCCTGGATGCAGCACGCCCCTGCTTGCCCATGGCACGAGAGGGAGGCAGCTGGACCTGGTGGGCAGCGGGGCTACCAGAGGTGGGTGCAGCTGGCAGGCCACAGTGGTCAGGCACCTGCGCCAAGGTGGACTCTCCCCAGGCCTTTGCTTATCACAGGCTCTGCTGCCCACGGCCCTGGCTAGACTCGAGGCCAGTCCTGGAGGTACCGTCTCTCACATGTGCAGATCAGCCCTCTGCGGCTGGCGCTCACCAGCATGGCCTGGAAACGGCCCCTCTGCCCCCAACACTGAGTCACAGCTCCCCAGGGGCTTGGGCTGGGGCATGTCCTACACCTGCCTCCCGGACACGGCCAGGGCCCAGCCCTCTGCCCACTGGGCCTGTGCTGTGCTGGTCCTGAGCAGGCAGAGACCAGGACCTGTGTCACACACACTCCCTGCACTGCCACCTGGCAGGACCCTGGCACTTTCTCGTGATTGTCAGGCCGTCCCACGAACAGGTTGTTTCTGCTCCTACTTTACAGTGGACTCTGCGCTAGAAAAGCGAAGCCCTGGCCTGAGATCACACAGCCAGGATTTGGAGGGGCAGAGGGACATATAGGACCATGATGCCTGGGCTGCCCAACACTTCTCAAAAGGTGGTCAGGGGGGGCCTCCCCGGTGGCACAGTGGGTTAAGCATCTCACTATGAAGCATCTGCAGTCGCTGCAGCACGAGTTCGATCCCTGCCACTGGCCAGAGGGGTGACCCACATGGCACAGCAGACCTCTCCTGCCTTGCCTGCTACTCCCCTCAGCAGTGTGTTTCAGTAGAGCTGCCTGTTCTGCTCCCTACTGTCTCCGGTGAATCCTCTCACGCCCCACACCTCTGGCCTATACCCCAGTTCTTGTCTGCATAAATCTTAAAAAAAAAAAGGTGGTTCAGGAGCCTCCCTGGTGGCACAAGGGGTTAAGGCTCAGGCAGCAGTATGAAGCATCCACAGATACTGCAGCACGAGTTCGATCCCTGGCCAGGGAGCTGGTCCCATGGCGCAGCAGACCTCTCCTGCCTCGCCCGCTGCTCCCCTCAACAGTGTGCTTCAGTCAATCTGTGTGTTCCGCTCCCCGCTCTCTCTGGTGAATCCTCTCACCCCCCCAACACCTCTGACCTGCACCCCAGTTCTTATATGGACAAATAAGTAAATCTTTCCCAAAAAAAAAAGTGGTTCAGACACTGGGGAATGATGCTCCGGAGGGTGTTCTTAAAAAGCAGATTCAGGTCCCAGCCCAGGTCTCAAGGGTGCAGCCGAGGAACCTGCACTCCCCAGGGAGTCTACGCTGTGAAGACGAGGACCACCCTATTGCCCTAGCGAGGGGTGCCGGGGTTGGGAGCAGGCTCTCCCCACTTTCCTTCCCTGCTCTCTGACCAGGGCTCCGGTCAGAACGCATGCAGCTGGGCCTGGCTTCCCCGCCAGCTGCCCAGACTGTTCCTCTTCTCCTGCCCTGTCACTGCCGGTCGCACCTGCAGCTGCCCAGCACTGCCTCTCGCCTCTGGGACGCTGTCCACGTGGCGCCCTCTGCCAGACACACCAGGCATGCACCCCTTTGGTGGTGGTGGTGGTGGTGGTGGTGTGTGTGTGTGTGTGTGTGTGTGTCCCCCGTCACAGCAGCAAGTTCACTGAGCAGCTCAACAGTGTGGGTGATGGAGATTGTGGGGAGGCCACACTTGGGGATCCCGGTCCCCACATCCCTCAGACAACCTCAAAGGATGGATGAAGGGCCAACACGCTGGCAAGAGCAGCAGGAATAACATCAGCAGTAACGGCCAGTCCCGAGTCCTGCCCACGACGTGCCGGTGCTATTCTGAGCCTAGCATGTCCCCTAGTTCAGTGGCGGAGCCATCCTTTTTTTAAATTTTCTTTAAAGATTTATTTACTTATGCATACAGGAGCTGGGTGCGGGCCAGAGGTGTGGAGGATCAGAGGAGTCACCAGAGACAGAGCAGGGCACAGAACAGGGAGATCGACTGAAACACACTGCTGAGGGGAGCAGCGGGCCAGGCAGGAGAGGTCTGCTGCGCCATGTGGGTCCCCTCCCTGGCCAGGGTCGAATCAGGCCACAGCAGCTGGTGATGGCTTCATAGCGCTGAGACTTAACCCCTTGCGCCACCAAGGTGGCCCTACTGGCAGAGCAATCCTGAGAGGGAGGGTCACCTAACCTCATCTGACAAAAGGGGAAACTGAGGTGCTGTCACTTTGTGTAGTCCCCTCCGTGGCTGGCCCACCTGACCTACGTGTGGTGCCTCCTGCAGCCGGACCACGGTACCCGCAGGCCCCAGCTGTGCATGCCACTCAGTTCACTGCCCGCCTTGCTGGACCAACGCTGGTCCAGGCTCCACAAGGCCCCAGAGTGGCATCAGACCTGCTAAAGAGCCACCTGCCTGTATCCACTCAATGCTGACCTTGGTACCAGATCCATTCTCCAGGAGGACCTGAGGCCACGTTGTGGCCCTCACAAGTCGACACTTCAGAAACCTCCCTGAGAAGGGAACCAACTCTCCTCCAATGCCACCAGCTGCCTAGAGTTGCTGGGCTTCCAGCTGCCCCAGGCCTGGTGCCTAGGATAGGGGACACTGGGGTGTGCAAAAGTGCAGGCTGCCGTGGGGGCAGCCTGCCACGGCAGGCTGGTGGGGGCCAGACCGTCCATTGGTCAGGCCCCTCAGCACTAGGGCCACCACCTCAGTGCGCCCCTGGGTGTGGACAGATGCTCCTGTGCACTGGGCTGGGCGTGGCAGGCACAGCCAGGGCCTCTCGCACTCACACCCCCAAGCAAAGGCTACAAAGGTCTGATGGCGATACCCGGTCAACGAGGCCCATCCTTGGGGCCCAAAATACCTGCAGTCTGCGAGGGCAGTGCTGGACAGGCTAACCACAGGGGCAGGGCAGCCATCTGGCAGTCCTCCCCACCCAGCACTTGCCCCTGCAGAGCAGGAGGGAGGGAGCAGAGGCATCTAGGCCAGAGCTGGCAGGCCAGCGGGGAGCGGAAGTCAGGGATAGAAAGGGACAGGTCAGATCGATCATGGGCCCTCTGCCAGACAGGCCAGACTCAGACAGGGCAGCTGTCCAGGGCACACAGGGACCTGTGGCTCAGGGTGAGGGCTGTGTCTATCTGAGGCACCAGCTTCCCCGTCTGGTCTGCTGACCCCTCTCGATAGGGGGTTCAGGCCCCTCGGTGGCCCCACCCAGCTGTGGGGTCGCAAGCACCAGCCCCTTTGCATCTGATTTTCCTAGCAGCAGATGAGACAGAGACAGGCCACGCCCAGCAACTAGGGCACAGCCAGAACACCTGCTCCCTGCCCCGGCCAGCGAGGGCCCCCTGCCCTGTCCCCTTCCATCCGCTCCCGTCCAAGGATTGAGGACTTTCTCTGACCCCAGCAGGAGTCATCAGAGAGACTCCCATTTGACAGGCAGATAACAAACGTCAGGGAACCCCCATTCCTGGACTTTGTCCTCGCAGTTATGACTCAGGTGGGAAGGAATGAGTGGCAAGACAAGGGCGTAGTGCTGACGGTCAGGCGGGAAGCAGGGAGACACCGGGACAGGACAGGGACAAGGCCCAGGAACGGTCCCCGCAGATCAGAGAGCGGTGGCACCAGGTGGAACAGATGGGGCAGGGACCCAGGATCTCAGGCAGCCCAGAAACTGGGTGCCCTGGGACTCGGGGGCCAGCGTCTCACTCTTCACTCCTGCAGTCCCCTCGTCGTCGGGGCCGACTCTGCCGGCAGAGGAGATGGCACTTGGCCCAGTCTCTGCTGAGCCTGGGGAGCCAGTTTCTCCCTCAGTCCTCCAGGACTTCACTAGCTGTCTCCAGATTGCTACAAAGAGAGGGGCCATGTAGGGGTACCCGGTCAGCAGTCTCTTGCCCGGGAGGGCCCACCAGGCACTCCATCTCCAGCTGAGTGAGACGAAAGGGCCCACGAGGCTCCCGGGTGGTCTCAGCGTCCCCGCTGGGCCACACCTCTTCCCACCAAGGAAGAAACCTCTGCAGCCAGTCCCGCTGCTGGGCCCAGAGGGGGGCGGCCACCGTGCCTGCAGCCACAGCAGTAGGCTCTGCCTGAGAACATCTGCTTCCACCGGGGTGCTGGGCCCAGCGGGGAAGGAACAGATGGGGGGTGAAGTAGTACCACCCCCTGCCTGCAGAGGCCAGCAGGGCCTCTGCAGCAGAGGGGCCCTGGCGCAGGTGCCTGATGCACATCCAGGTCCCGGCTCTGCCCCGCCGGAGGCCCTGGCAGGCTGCGCCTCTGGCCTCGGTTTCCCCTCTGCACAAATGGAAAAGCCTCCGGTGGCCAGGTGGCCTGTCTCTCGCTTTCAGATGCTCTTCCAGACCCTCCACAGACCGGGCACCGCCCGCCCCGTCCTTCCAGGGATCTCTAAGGCCCTGCCGGTCCTTTCTCTGGCACCTGACCTGTGAAATAGGACACCACCATTACCTCCTCCTTGGGGAGGACCCAGGATTAAATGAAAAGCTCTTCTCACAGCCTGGCACCCAGAGAGCGTTCTGGAGAATGTTCCGATAAAAGTATTATCTTGATTTCCCTGGCCTCTCTAAGAGTACAGATCTGCCCAAGCCTCTCACTGCTCGCAGCGCGGTGGCCATGCCGCACAGGTCCCTGGGACCGCGCCCTGTGGAGCGCCTGCAGCGGCGTCTCCTTTGGACGAGTCAGGCTTTCACCGAGCGGGGTGGAGGGCAATGCCCAGTGGCTGAAGGCTGACTCAGCAGCGGCGGCTTCCTGCTAAGGCTTCTGAAACCTGGGACCGGGTCAGAACCACTCGCTCTCTAGCTTTCTGCTCTGCGCTCTTCCCATCGCCCCCCTTCCACGAGCCGATACCCCCACCCTGCCACGGCTGCCTTCCTGCCTGGGAGCCTCAACAGAGCTGCTCACGGGCTCCGTGCTGGGGGGGTTGGGGAGAAGGCCCCCCGCAGAGGCTCCTCTGCGGTGGGTTCCCCTGGAGCCCGCGGGCTGTGGAGAGCAGCGAGCTGACGTGGCAGGCCTGAGGACAGAGATTCCCATAAGCAGCCGTGGCTGGGACCACAGGGCAGACTTGGGCAGCAGCCCAGCTCTAACCCACAGCACCAGGCCCGCCCCCACTGCCACAAGTCCCTGGCCTATCCTGTGGGGAACCGGGAAGGTGGGGGTAGTGAGCCTGGGGGAGCCCACCCCAAAGGTAGGCACTGTCATGCCAGGAGAGTGCCACGTCTCTAGCCAAGCTGGTGGTTGAGGGGGGGGTCCCACCCCCAGCAGCCTCTGGGCCCCAGGCCCTGTCACCACCAGGGGGAGCCCAGCAGCCAAAGACACAGTAGAGAAGGTGGGGGCTGGGCAACTCCAGGAGCATTTGTTTCTGAAAAGCAGCCTCAGCAAGGGGCAGCTGGGGGAGGGGCTGGACCGTCCCCAGCGCCCCCTCCTTAGCCTGGGAAGCCCTCGTCTGCAGACACGCAGCACACTAGGGAACAATGGGAACGAGAGGAAGGGGGAGAGGGCCCCGGCCAGACAAAGGCCCCTCAAGCCCCGCCCCTGGCGTCTCTTCCTTCCTCCAGGTGCTCCTCTTGGGCCCCCAGGCCCCTCCAAGGAGACTGGGTCTGGCATTATGGGGGGCAGGGACAGGAGGTCTGGGACGGGGCCTGCACACCCCTCTCCCGCTGCAGCCTTGTATTTCCCCCAGGTGCCCCAACAAACCCAGAAACCCCCTGCCTCCAGTCTCTGCCACTTGGGCAGCTTCCAGGGGCTCATAATGCCCATCAGGGAAGCATTAACAACCAGGGGCTGGCCTGCCACTGCCAAGTCAGAGGTCTGTGCAGGGGAACAGGCTCAGCCCACAAGACACCAGGGCTTGCCAGCACGGCCGACTCACCACAGTGCCCTGCACGCTGTGCCGGGGAAACTGAGGCCCCAGAAGGCCAGCCTGGAGGAGGCCTAGACCCGTCCACTGCTGGCGCCCCAGGCACAGGGGCCAGGCTGCTTGGCGCACTCCTCTTCCTGAATGATTCTTCGTTCAGGGAATCCCTTTGTTGTGTCCAAAGGATCGCAGTAACTCCCGCCTCTCTGCCTGCTGCGTGACCCTGTTGAGAGGGCCAGCACCTGGGCCTCAGTCCCCTATTCACTGAACGTGCCCCTGCGAGAAGTGGTCAAGTCCAAGGTCTGTCCCGGGCAGCCGCCTCCAGGTCCTCACCACTCACCCCAAATTGTCCCAAGGTCTTGCCCAAGCGAACAGCTAGTCTACCTGCCTACAGGCCGCGGGAGCATGCTGGGAACTGCCCTGCAGAGCCCAGCGAGGAAGGTGGGGGACGGGCCTGCTCCAACCTGAGGTCTCAAGGGATCATGAGGATGGACAGTCTCTGCTTTGTGAGCCTGAGACCTGAGGCGCTGATCCTTCTGCTCTCCCGTCTCATGGTCTCGTCTCGTTTGATGCTGCGAGCCTGAGAGAGACACATCCCCGTTTTACTGATGGGGAAGCTGAGGCTCGGAAGCGTGGCATGACTTACCCAATAAGTGGCCAAGATATGACCCAGTGACTGAGTACCAGAAACATTGCATGACTTACCCAGTAAGTCACCTTAAGTCACTCCAAAGTCTCTCAGACTCCTCAGTCCCCTTCTGGCCTGACAGACAGAGCAGAACCCTGGGGATTTCCATGGGGAGACAGGCCATAGAACTCGGACCCAAGGGGCGAGGGGTGTGAGGGCTGGCCTTCCACTGGCCACGCTGTCTGCACCGCAGACATACCCAGTGGCCACACACAGCACCACAGGCAGCCCATGCAGCCTCCACGGACACTCCTCCTCTTCTGCACAAGCCCCAGGCCTCAGACTAGGCTCAGCCACCCCCACCCTGGACTTGGGCAGCTGAGCCTTCCTTTCCTTAGGCCAGTCTACGGGGTTGTGGGAGGAACAGCGTAAGTCAGAAGAGTGAAGTGCTGAGTTGCCTGCGTATGACACTAACATCAGCGCCGTGGGGCATGTGGGCTGGAAGGGCAGTGGGACACAGACTGGGGTGCCTGCGTTAGGGTGAGGTGTTCCCACTGCCAAAGCAGAGTTCTAGCTTGTGGGGGGGAGAGATAAGGGTCCCCCCTCCACAGCAGACAAACCCCCTTTCGGTCTCTAAAATGCATTCATGTGTGTGCACGTGGCCTCCGTCTATAGTCTTTTTTTAAAGATTTATTCATTTACTCATACAAGCACTGGGGTACAGGCCAGAGGTGCAGGGCATGAGAGGATCCACCAGAGACAGAGTGGGGAACAGAACAGGCAGATAAACTGAAACACACTGCTGTGGGGAGCAGCGGGCACGGCAGGAGAGGTCTGCTGCACCATGTGGGTCCCCTCCCTGGCCGGCAGCAGGGATCGAACTCGTGCTGCAGTGACTGTGGTTTGCTTCATACTGCATTGCTTAACCCACTGCACCACCAAGGACGCCCATCCATCCAGTCTTGACTGATCGATTCTTGCAAGTCGGGTGCAGACCCTAATAAGGACTATGGTCCTTAGGGGCAGGTACTCAGTCACTGGGTCATGTCTTGGTGACTTATTGGGTAAGTCACGCAATGTTTCTAAGTCTCAGTTTCCCCATCAGTAAAACAGGGAAGTGTAAGTCTCAAACTCACAGCGTCAAATGAGACAAGACAAGAGAAGTCCAGCCCCACACAACTGCCACAGCTCCCTCAGAGGCAGGTGTTATCACCAGAGGGGAAACCGAGGCCCAGTGAAGCATGCCCAGGCTCACGGGGAGTAGCAGGGAAGAATCTTAGGCTGGACCAAGGCCCCCTTGAACACCCCCAGGCAGGGGAAACCCAGAGAGTGAGCTAATCCTGGGGCTGCTGCTCCATTTCCGGGCATTCATCTGGGCCCGCAGCCAGTCTTCCGGCTCGGGAGGGCAATGGCTGCTCCGGAACATAGGAGCAGCCTCTGCCTTCCTGCTAATCCTCCCTCCAGCGTCTCTCCCAGCCACCACTTCCTGTGGTCAAAGGAGAGGCTGGAATCCTCCCGAGAGGCACCACCTTCTCTGGGACCCTGGCCTGTGGTTGCTGAGCAGGACAGGACAGAGCGGTTGCCAGTGCAGAGGGGGGTACAGAGGAGAGGTGGTATTCACATTCTAGATCCCTCCATTGAGGGGCGCCACACTCCCCACCCCAGAGCACAGCTAGCGGGAGTGGCCCTCTGGCTGCTTCCTCTTTTGGGCTCCTCCTCCTCCAGCTGCTTCCTCCTTTTCCTCGGTGTGGACACACCACTTCTCCAGAGAGGCCCAGCCCGTCTCAGAGCCCGGCCTCCTGTCTGGGACAGCCATCCACACCCCTCTAGACACCCTTCTGTAGCAGCCTGGTGCCTTGGAATCCGCCAAGCTGTGAGGATACCTCGACAAGCCTTATCCAATCCCCTGAGGTTTGGCTCGAGCTGGCAGGGCACTTGCTATGAAGCCTCAGAAGTACACAGAGAAGACCAACACTGAAGAACAGGCCTATGGGCCTGTGGCTGTTTGGGTATCTCATGGAGATTATTCCTCTCAAACCACCAGATGGTCACAGACCCAAGAAGCAGCAAGGGGTGAGGGTGTGGCTGGGGTTTAGTTAAAACAAGAAAGCTAGGCTATGGGGGCTGGGTGGGGCTGGACAGAGGGGACCCACCCAGTACTTGTGGTTGCCACTGCCTGAGAGCATCAGGTAAGAGCGGTGACACCCAAGGGCCTAGCCCTCTGGCTTCCCAAGATACCCTGCAGGGCATTCTTCAGCAGAGCCCATCAGCCTGGCCTGGCCAGAGTGCTGACTCCTTCCATCTTGCTGAACACCTGGCTGGGGACTCCCACCCCAGATGCTGTGACTGAGACAGATGCTGGCCTGGGGCCGGCCTCCCTCAGCTGGGGAGATAGCACACAGGCGCAGGTCCAAGGTCTCATCCGCTGCGGGTGTGGCGGGACAAGGCCCTGGCCCTCAGCGGGACAAGGCCCTGGTGCCCCAGGGCCAGAAGCTCGTGTGGGCAGAGCCCCATCCACCCTGTCCTGCCAAGAGAATGGGCGGATTTTAGAAACACTAGACTGAGAAAGACAGAGCCAGGGACTGAAATCAGGTAGGTGCAGGACCAGCGTGTCACCCTGTGGCCCGCGCTGCTCCGAGTGCTGGCACCCGCAGTGCTGACGGCCCAGTGACCCCGCTGGGCCTCATTCCAGCCGCTTGCAGGCCTAGGACCTTGCAGGCCTAGGACGCCAGTCACACCACCCAGTGATCCTGCAAGCACAGGGCTGCCGCCGGACAGGCTACCACTCAAAGGGGTCCCTGACCATGCCCAGCCCCCCTGGCAGCCTCCCCCCAACACACTGGGTGGCCTGATGCTGCCTGGGGACTGGCGCGGAAACCTGTGCCCCCCAGCTGGCCTGGCTTCCACCTCCAGTCACAGCAGCAGTTCAGTCCCTCTGTCCTTACCACCTGCTCTGCCCCCACCCCTCCCAGCTGAGCTCCACTTCCTTTGCGGAGCTGCTCTGATTCACCCAGTCTCCCAGCTCGAGGTATTCCCTCGAGGACCCAGTCTCACTCCAACCCTAGAGGTACAACTTTCTCCAGTTCTCTGCATCAGCACTGGGGTCACAGTGGGGGCTGAGCCCGGCAGGGCCGTGGGGGCTGAGCCCGGCAGGGCCGGGCAGGACTGCAGCTGAGAGGGTCAGTAGCTTAGACCCCAGGCCGCTCACTGGCGTGGGAGCCCCAGTGCAAGCGGCTGGAGCTCTCCAAGACAAAGCCTCCCCCAGCCAGGGGGAGGGGTGGGAAGAAGAGAATCGGAGGCCCAACTGCCCCGCCCCCCATTCAAGTGCTAATGAGCTCCAGCCGGAGGGTGGAGGGCGACGGCTGTGGGGAGAATGGGGAGTCTGGAGTCAGGCCCAAAGGGCCAGCCCACCATGTGCCTGGGGCCCTGCCACGATCCCAACCCTAGACCCCCAGGAAGGCTTCTCCATGCCCAGAGGCTAGGTCTAAGGTCCCAGGGCAGTCTGTTACTCCAGCTGGCACCTTGATCTCCCACCTGCTGTAAGCAGCTGTCTGAGGCCACGGGAGGGGATTCCCCAGGGACTCCAAACTGGGGTCAGGCAGCCTCTAGGCTGGGGAGATCCCTTTCCACCGAACTCTCAGCTCTGCAAACTCTCGCTCTGCAGGAGTCAGCAGAAGTACTCACCTGCTCTCGGCTTTGATGTACACAGCCACAACACCTGTGGCTGCGGGCTGGCACCTGTCCCCACCCAGGACCTCCCTGGTCCCTGGGCTTCTGCCAGTACACTAAGTGGAGCGGGTGTGAAGGTGAGCCCTCACCCCATCCAGCAATCACCCAAAATGCTTGGGAACTAGGCCAGAACTTCTTACCTGAGTGCCCTTACTAAGTTGGCCCCTCTGTCCCCAATGCCTGGCCCTGGCAGATGTTGCCTTATCTTTCAAGACCACTCACCCCTTCTCCAGGAAGCCCCTCCACTCTCAAATTCACGGGCACCTCTAGACTATCCACTACCCAACCAGCCGGGATCGCAGGTGAGTCCTTCCCTAGGACTAGCAGAACAAAGCTGGATCCCAGCAGCAGTCCCAGAATTAGTGATTCCTGTGGATGGCTGTGATCCACAGCTTCCCTCAGTCCACACACACAAAACAGGCACCCACAGTACGCCAGGCCCTTTGCTAGAAAACCCACAGAACTCTCTTTCCTTTTGGTAAACTTTACTGGCCCTGCATGTGCAATTGCTGCACCGGCCAGGCCAGCATGCCAGCAGCTCTGGTCTGGGCCCCAGACCGGAGAGCTGGGCCACCTCCACTGGAGCAGCAGAGACAGCAGGCCTGGAGCAGTCCCCAAACAGCCTGCTCTGGTAGAAGAATACAATGCCGCGCTCTCATCCGGACAGCTGTAGTTCCTACTGTGTGCTGTGCCGTGACAGGCTGCAGACCCAGACACAGCCCCCCTCGGAGGGGTGAGAGCTGTCAGAGGTGCCAGTAGAGCCTGGCACCTGGTGAGAGCAGAAAGAACAGCCTGAAGAACTTCTCCCAGTCTCCCCACACTGGCCCTATACTGAGCCCTTGCCACCTGTCCACAATATACCAGGCTCTGGTTCAGTGACCACCATCTTCCTCTTCCATCTACCCATCCCCAAGATCAAGTTCAGAGGATTCTCCTTTCATTCAACAGACGAGAAGCACCCAAAGGGCCCAGGCTCCACGCTCCAATGCTGACCACAGTAAGCTCAGAAATGGACGGGACACAGCCCTGGCCTGTACTCTCAAAGGCAGGCAGCTGCAGCCCAGGCAGATACCGAATCTGATGGAGAAAGCAGCAGCACCGGGGGCCAGAGCAGGTGCTCCCTGGCCTCAGAGAGAGGGGGCTCGTGAAGGAAGAATCCTGGTAGTAATCCCTGAGCAGAGTCTCAAAGAACATTCAAGCGGGAGTGAGTTAGATGGAAACTGGAAAAGCATGCCCAGCAAAGGGAATAACAGATGCAAAGTCCCACCGGAAAGAGAAGAGGTGCTGTAAATACTTTCTAAAACCTGCTCCTAAAACCTGCGTGGGGCCAGGATGGGCACCATCTTCCCCTTCTCTGAAGGCTGCCCACGCAAGCCCATCCCAAACCAGAGGCAATCTCCACATCTCCACACTCGGGCCTCCTTTCCCCTAAGTGCCCAGCCCAAGCTCCCAGCTTCCACCTGGTGGCAACTGGTCACTCAGGTTGAGCTGCTTGGGGGGTGAGGTGGGGTAATCTCAGAGTTGGGCTGCTATCAGCTCCTCTGCTCCCCCCAATCAAGCTACCAGGAGAAACCCTCTGAGCAGTGTGTGCTACATGTGTACCGCCCCTGGCAGAGTTGGTTACCCAGGACTGGAAGGAAGGAACCAGTATGCGGGTGGGGCAGCAGGCGTGGTTCTGGCTGGGAGGGAAGGCTGGCAACTGCCCAGCCTGAGTCCCGTTGCCTGGACGGAGTCTTTCCCGCTACGTGAGCCAGGCACCCAGCACTGCCTAAGCTAGGCTACCATCACCTCTTGCTACCTGGATGGGGAAGGAGAGCCAGTTAGGATCCCTCCCAGGCAGACTGGACACTGGACACTCAGTGTTCAGGATCAGAGCTTGCTCTCCCAGTATACCCTTTGCAGGTGCTCTGCCCTAACCCAAACCCCCAACAAGAAGCTCCGTGAGGCCCCTGGTCTCAGGGTAGACCCAGGCACTCTTCTGGCCCAAACCCAAGAAACCTAATTCACAGTAAGAAGCGAAGGCCAGACGGCCAGGATGCTGCTGAGATGGACGCCCAGGACTAGAAAATGCTGAGCGGGACCCCGTACTCCTTGCTGCTGCCAGGCCAACACGGTTGGGGGGGGGGGTTAGTGGGCCCAAATATTGAGCCGAGGTCCAAGGAATAAGACTGGTGAGGTGACCGGCTGGTGCTGGTTGAGACGCGGCCAGAACCCCTGTGAGCCTCAGTGCCATGTCGCAGTCCCATGTCCCCTGCTACCACAGTAACTGGGACAGGCCGGGAAGGGGTTGGTTAGAGACCCCTGGTTGGGCACCAGGAGGCAGCAGTACCCCTCCCAGCCGCCCCAGGCCCAGCGGGCAGCAGCGGTGGGCATTCTGGGCGTCAACACCCACTCACTGCCACTGCCGCACTGGCTGCCGCACTCGTAGCGAGACAGGAAGAGGCAAGCGCCCAAACGCAAAACAGCCCAGGAGGCTGGGCCGCCGCCCCTTCCCGCCCCTTCTCTTCCTCCCCGCAGCGGCAGCAGCGGATGCCATTTTGAAACCTCCGGGCACAGCCCCCGGGCCAGGCCCCCAGAGGCAGTCAACAGATGGGCCTGGATGGAAGACACAGTGTCCCTTAGCCAAAGGCCCAGCATGAAAAGTCCCGCTCTTCACAGCTTGTGGACCCCACAGCAGCTCCTGGGCTGAGGGGCCACACCCCCACAAACACTATTACCTTCCAGTGCTGCAGGGAGGGCTTCCCTCTCTCCCAGCTCTGCGCCCCGATCTGGCTGACCCTGGGCACCACACCTGTTCCCAGGTGGGAGACAGTGGGAGCCCACAGTCTTTACAAGAGTCCACCCCGGTCACCCGCCCCAGCTGCCCCCAACTCCTTATCCGTCAGGTCCATCACTTCCCCTTCACAGGACCTCCAGATCTCACAGGGACAGGCCACCTCCCCGAGGCCACAACCAATGCCTTTTGGTACAGAAGGGGTTCAGGGAGCAGATTTCCTCAGCCCGCCTGCCGGGCAGCAATATGTCGGCTGTTTCACTCACTTCCACTTCCCTCCACCCCTCAAAGAACCACCATCTTCCCTGGCCTTGAAGGCGCTGCAACCCCAACTCCTCCACACTCCCTCCTACTCCCCAGATGCCCCTCACACTGGCCCAGACCAGGCTAAGGAAATGGGGGCTGTACAGGCAGCAGAACCTCCCTGGGAAGCTTGAGACCAGTGGAAGTGTGGCCAGTGGAGCCTCAGTCCAACTTCTTAGGGGTCTGCCTGATCCTGTCAAGGCCGTTCCAGCCCCTGGGCCCTCTTCCCAGTCCAGCCCACCTGGTACAGGAGTTGGGGTAGGGGATTCTGGGGAAGAGGCCTGAGGGAGGGGGAGCAGAGGGTTAGTGGCATGATGCCTGCACAGGGCCTGCTGGGGCCAAAAGCTAGGCGCAGCGCTCCCAAAAGGCCTGGGATTCTGGGCCGAGAGCAGGCTTAGCAGCAGTCATGGATTCCGGTGCCGGCTCATGAGCAGTCACGTTTCCCACTAAGAGGTGCCTGGCGGGCAGGGTACACAGGTGGAGCACACCAGATCCAGAGCAAGAACAGCACAGAGGGAAGAGGCGTTCGTGGAGGCCCGGCCAAGACCCTGCGGCTATTCATGCCCCACAGGAGTAGAGGAAGCAGGTAGAGCGGTAACAGGTGGTGCCTGGGGGTGGGGTGGGCGTGAGTGGGGTCCTGGGGGTTGTGGTCCAATCTAGGAAAGCAGGGAACAACAAGGCAGGGGCTCGGCAGGTTGGCCGGCAAGGGTGGATGGCCAGAGGGCTCTGGGCAGTGGTGCCGGCTGGAGTGGGGTCTGGGATGAGTTAGGGGTCTGCTCCAGAGCCCGGGCTGTGGGTCGGTGGTGTAGGCCAACCCAGAGTTTTCAACCATAATTTGAGTGTCCTGGCCGGGCCAGATGCGGGGGTCCAGGCCGAGTCTGGGAGTTCGAAACCCTTATCTGGAGGTTAAAGTCCTTGTCTAGGGATTTGGGCGGGAGGGGGGGGTCTCAAAGTAGGGCGCGGCCTCACCCAACAGCAGCAACTTCACCTCCCGCGCTGCCTTCTCGCCGTCTTCCCGCAGGTTCTTGTCGATCATCTTGGAGCGCTCAGCCGCCGCCTTGTCCTCGGCGCTCACCGTGCAGCCCATCCCGCCGTCAGCCGGCCCGGCCGCCGCCCGGCCCCCGCACGGCCCCCGGCCCGGCTCGGCCCCGCCCGACCCTCTCGGCTCCCGCCGCCGCCGGCCCTCTACGGGTAGCTCTCGGGTCGGCAGTGCAGAGCGTATGCCGGGCGGAGCCTTCTAGGCCACCACGCACCGACGGCCCGGGGGTGGGGCCGGAGCCAGCCAGGCCCGGGACTGGGCCGGGGCGGGTCCGAAGGCGGGGCCTCAGGCGCTCTGAGGCCTCTGATTGGCTGGAGGGCGGGGCGAAGGCGAAGGCAGTGCAGGAGGAGGAGGACCCACCTGGAAGCTTGAGCCAAACCCTGATGGATTGGGCTCCAGGCGGGCTGCAGGCGTGGTCGTGCTCTCATTGGGTGCCCGAGCTCCACGGCCCGACGGCGACAGGGGCGGGCGGATCTTGTAACCCGAGGGTGGGGATCTGTTGCACCTCGATGGGATGGCGGAGACGGAACAGCCCTCAGAGCTTCTGTGAGCTCACCGGCTAGTAGGGTGGAGGAGGCGTGTCCTCGTCACTAGTTAAAGTTAATGAACCCAATAAATGTGTTTCAGGATCTACAGAACCCTGATCCTCTCAGGACTACGCCTTTCTCGATCTTAAGGTGGCTTTGTTATATTCTCTCTGGGTTGCAGCAAAAACAACTAACTGGGGGCCTCTCTGGTGGCGCAGCGGGTTAAGCAACGCACTATGAAGCAAAAGCACAGCCACTGCAGCAGGAGTTCATTCCCTGCCACCGGCCAGGGAGGGGACCCACATGGCGTAGCAGACCTCTCCTGTTTCCGCCCACAGCTCCCCTCAGCAGCGTGTTTCAGTCAGTCTGCCTGTTCTGCTCCCCGCTCTGTTACTGGTGGATCCTCTCACCCTCCACACCTGTGACCTGTACCCCAGCTCCTGTGTACATAAATAAATAAATCTTTAAAAAAAACAAGACAACCAACTGCTTTCACCTTGGCCCAAGCAGGATGACTCTCTAATCATCCTCTTGGCTTATCCATCCCCTGATCTTCTAGAAGGCGTCCTTCAGGTAGCCATCCTGGGCCCAGGTAACCCTATGGCTGGGCAGAGGCAGCAGAACATTTTATTCTTTTTGATGCTGTTCTCCAGAAGGGGCCTGGGACGACCTCGATGGCATTTGAAGGCCCCTGCAAGGGTTATGCAAGAAGGTGTCCCGGGAGGCCCCCTGTGCCATGAACCCACAAAGTCCCAAATCAAAGACAAGGAAAGTCCAGAAAGTCAGAAGAGCTGGACACCAGAGCTTGGCCACCACACACAGACTCCCTCCTTATTACCCTGGCACACATCTTGTTTCAGCTCCGTCTTCATGGCCTCCGCTCTCCCTAGGAGCACCTGTGTATCTTTATATGAATGTCTCCTTTATTGAAGAGCCACTGGCCTGTACATCCTCCCCTGGTTTCCTCAGGGCTCCCTCCTGCCTGGAGCTCAGGCAGGCCTTGCCATAAGCATGCAGTAAACATGGAGAAAACACATAATGCCCACCCAGGGACAGACATTCAGAGATAGGCTCTAAACATGCATACAAAGGCCCAGCCACCGACAAGACTCAAATTCACCGAATATACTATAAAAGTGGGCGGACACAGCCAAGAACACAACCAGTCCATGCACAGACTACAAACCCAGCTCCAAAGCGGGCCTCCTGCCTGTCAGCCCTGCCCCCAGGTCCCCACCCCCTTGAGAGCTGATCCTCCCTCCTCCGGCCTCCCAGGCCCGCTCCTAGCAACAGCCAACAGCTCTTGCAGTTGCTGGGCAACAGAAAGAACCTGTCAGCTCCTTGGAAGCCAGGCTCACCAGAGGTGGGGACAACACAGACCCCGATCTGTGGAGGCAGGGCAAGAAGGGGCCACCAGAAGGCATGACGTCTCCCACCTCCAGGTCGGATCAGGTCGTTTTTGCACCTTCCCATCAGTTAGCCTCTCCCTTTCAGTTATGTGTTCTTCTAGCAACCAGTGCTTCCACCTGGCTGACCCTCTCGGTCTTCGGAGGGGGGGGGTCCCCAGAGCTACAGCTAGGCATCTACTTGCTACTCCAGTCACGTACCTCCCTCTCCAGGGGCTTCAAACCCCACAAGGTCATCACCAGCCCAACTTCTCTCCGGACGGTCATCCCAGGTCCACCACTGCCCTAAGGCCCCTCCTGGACATTCCAGGGCGTCCCTCAAGGGCCCTCTAGCCCTCCCTTGCCTTCCTGTTTGCCTACAATCCAGTCCATCCTCTGCATGGTTCGAGGGGGTCTGATGAAAGAAATCACGTCACTCACTCACTACTCACTCATGGCTCACTCACTAGTCTCTGTGGCTGCCCAATGCCCTGAGCATAAAACCCACACATGCTGCTTTGAAAGAAGAGTTATAAGAATGACAGCTGACTGTGGTGAGCAGTCTGCAAACCTGTTTGCTGTGTATACTTTGGAGAAGTTCCAGAAACCCCTGTGTCTCAGTGGTGTTATCAGTGAAATGTGCCTAACAGAAATATCTACCCACTGTACCAACTGAGGTCAGCCTTAGGGAGAAAACCCAGGTTAAAATGTCTTAGGTTAAAATGTTCAGGAAATGCATGACATGTGGAAAGCCAGCAACAGGGTGAGTCATTCTAAAGCAATTTCTGCAAGGCCCTATAGCACCTGTCCTCACCCAAGGGCCCACCTCATCTCCCGCCACTTGTAATACACCAGCACTCAGTCATGTGATTTACCTTGCTTTCTCCATCTTCCTGCTTATTCCCTGCTCGCTCAACCCCTTTCATTTTCTGGTTGTGAGCTGGGCCTTTCTCACTCCCACTTTCCTGGAACTTCCCTCTCCCTGGCCAGATCCCACTATACTGGTGGTGAGTTGCTCCTATCCGGGTCTCTGGTTCCAGACCTCTTGTAGCATAGTCTCGAGAGTGCAGGTAAATATTGGTCAAATTAGATGTATGAATTACATAGATTTTATCCAGCTCTTCCAAGGCTCCCCGCATCCTGGAGATAGGAGAGGTGTAAACAAGGAATCTTGCGGCCACTATAAAAATATTTGCCATTGAGCTTTCCTGTACCCTATGCAGGTACTTTCCCCCCTCCTTTTTCTAATCAGCCTGCCTTTTAAAATGTAATGAATAAATAAATAAAAATACCAAAGTTGTGCACACAGAGAAGGAAGAAACTAATGGCTCCTGGGAAGGTCAGGGAGTCTTCTTGGTGAAGATGTCAGAGGGAGAGTAGAGCCCTATGGAGCAACATTCCAGGAAGAATGAGTGGGGAAGCAGGACTGGGAAGGTGGGTTTAGGGAAGGACCAGAGGAAAAACCAAGGGGGCAGAGCTGGGGGAGACCCTTTGCCTTGCAGATGAGAAAACTGAGGTCCTGCAGGGCCACATCCAAGGTCATCCATGAGGGACATCACAGGTATCCCGTGTCCCTCACACTTGGGAGCCCAGGTGCCCTTTTCAGAGACCTTCTAGCGGCAAGGAGTGACTGCCTAGCCAGTGCCCCCTGAAGGCCCAGGGAGGCGTGACCTGTCCCTGTGAGCTCAGGTCCAACACCACCTGGACTAGCCCCTAAAAGGCTTTGAAATGACAGCCAGCGAGTCCCAGCTGGAGCAGAGACGTGGCAGCTGCAGGCTCCCAGGCAGGCAGAATACTTGTGGGGCTCACCACGGGCCACAGAGCAGGTCCAGCTTGTCCTGAGTTCCTAGCCTGCATCCGGCAGCAGGGCAAGGAACAGAGACCCCCCTCAGGGGGCTGCATGTGCCGCCCCAGCCCACAGGCTCCAGGAAGGGGAAGCTGCCAGCACTTCCCCAAAGGTAGTTTCAGGGTGGGTGTGTCTGCCTCCGCCCAGAGTCCAGGAAGAGGCAGGACCCCGAAGGACACCCAGAGTCCAGAGTCCTGACCACCCCACCTCCCTGGTTCCCAGGTGCAGGGAACCCGCAGCAAGACCCTGTGACCAGTGAATCACAACCTCGCAAACGGGGCCTCAGCAGCTTCAGCTTGTAAATCTCAGTGGCCAGAACTGCGGCTCCCTGCAGCCCAGAGCTAGGCTCCACCTTCTGGTACAATCCCTGTACTTCCCCCTTTTGCTTCTTAGCCCGGCAGTCGGCAGTCGTTCTGAGGTTGGAGTCGGCTACCAAGCCTCTGCTTCTTCCTCCCAACTCTTCTTCCCAGGTTTCTCTTGCCCCTAGAGGAACAGTGCCAAGCCCAGGAGGCCTTGGGGTCCAGGATCCCCCTTCCTGGTCATCTGCATCCTTTAGACAAGTGACTTTGGCCAGGAGAACTCAGGCCCCAGCACTCCTTGCCAAAAGTTTCTGGAAGGGCAGGGGCCTCCACCTGGCCTAGGCAGGGGCTTTGGGAGGAGAGCCATGTGATTGCCTACTGTTCCGCGTGAACCTATTGTGAGCTGCTGCACCGAGAACCCGAGGGTGAGGGAGGCAGCTGGGACTCTGCTCTCCAAGAGCACACGCCAAAGAAGTAAACAGGAAAATGAGCTCCACAGTTTCAAAGGAAATCAAAGGGGTGATACCAGGGCCACTGGGAGGTGTATGCAGGAGGAAGAGTCTGAGGGGGGGAATCTCTGAATGATGAAAAAGGAGCAACCATATGATTAGCCAAGAGATGAGCGTAACAGAGGCGATGGTGATTGCAAAGACCAGGGGCAGGAAGGCGCCTGGGCAGAAAGGAGGCCCGCAGAACAGTGAGAACAAGAGAGAGGGCTGCCATGAGGCAGCGATGAGTAGGGTAGGCAGGGCCTTCCTAAGTCCCCAGCAGATGCCAAGGAAGGGGCAGGTACCAGCATCACCAAGCCAGTGACCCATGCCTGGTCCTGTCGCTGAGGGTGCTGTGGGTGTGACTGGGGGTACTGCCCAAAGCCACGGCAGGGAGCCCAAGGAGCTCTCAGGGCTTTGGGAGCCAGGTCGGAGCTAAGCCCCTTGACGTCCTTGGAGAATTCCTGGTCCAGCTGCGCATTCTACCTGCCACATTCACAGCCTCGGAAGACCACCTCCCATGGGAGAACTGGGGTCCTTCGAGGGCCTGGGAGATGATAATCAGCCCGATCCCCAGGAGCCACTTGTCTGCTCACATCGTTGCCCAGCCCTCTCTGTCAAGCTGCCCAAAGGCTGGGGCTGAGAGCCTCTCCCGCGACTCGTTAGGGCCTTCATTAGCACTGCTTCCTGGAATTTAATTTAATGATAGAGCGAAAACAGCCCTAATGAAGGTGATGCAACAGTGAGCAGTCCATGGGTGCCTCCAGGCCCAACCACCTGAGCTCAGGGGCTTCTAGTTGGGGGTGGCTTCAAGCAGAGGGGTTGAAGGAAACAAGAAGCTGCCGTCCTGGGTGAGATGTTGATGACGGGGCCCTGGGAACATGGGATGTTACCCTGCCTGCCCACAGAGAAAAATCGCTTCCATTAAAGCCAGTGAGGCAGAGTTAGAGGAAAGAGTTTGGCTGGGGATTGCTTCAGGCTCCTAGAGAAAAGCTTTGAGATGCTATTAGTCAGTGCAAAGGCCCAGGGTGAGGACCAACAGGGCGTGTCACAGTATCAGTCAGCCAGCGCCAGTGTGGGTGGGCACAGGGGTGCCCAGCGAAGGTCAGACCAACAGGGCCATGCCATAGGGGCGAGCTTAAATTTTATCCCAAGTGTGATGGAAATAACTGGTGGCTTTTGAAAGCAGAGCAACACGATCTGCTATTTTTAAGGCTTCCTCTGGCTGCTATGAGTATGTGCGCCTGTGGACAAGAGAAGGGAGGAGGGGGGCAGGGGGCAGCCAGCATGTGGTGCAGGAGGTGAGGGTGACAGAGGGAAGTCTGGGAGCTAGGACCTGCCTGGGCAGTAGAGAACTCGCTGGGGACTTGGGGTGGGCTGGGGACACATATAACTGGGCTGAGTGTGTTTTTTCCAGCAGGTTGGGGCTGGTTGGGCCCCTTCCAGCCTTCTCCATAGCAGTGACCTTTCCTCCAAAGGTGTAACAGGCTGGGCCCCAGGAAAGGGGGAAGTTCCAGAATCCGGGTTCCTAAGTGGGTGGAGCTGAGCAGGGGTAAGAACATTCTGCAGAGATAGGAACACAGAAGGAAGGGAGGAAGAAGGAAGCAGGATGGAGGGCAGCAAGGAAACGTGGAGGAGGCATGTGGAGCAGAAGGACATGTGAAGAAACTGAGCTTGCTTTTTGGTCTTGGGCTGGTTGGGACAGATGTGGGTGAGAGACCCGTGGGGAGCTTAACAACGGCAGCTTTCATCTTGATTTTGATTTTCCTCTTTTCCTCCTGGACTTGTCTCTTTCTGACCCTTTTCTATAGGTCTCTATTGAAAGGTCCTTCAGCCTTGTGGCAGGCTTTTGGGCCTTGCTTTGGGCCAATCCTGTTTGGCTGGACTTTTACCCTCAAGGAGATGGGTAACTTTGGATGCTTAACTTAGTAACTATGTTCTTTGTCCTTTCTGTATTGTACCCTAATTGTATTAAAGTTCCTTTCCATTAAAGGTCTTGTATGTTTTGATGCGGCGGATGTTGAACCCATTCAGAGAGGGCAGGTTTGGGGGTTCTGGGGTGCCCCTCTCCCTGCCCTGTAACAAAGGGGCATTGCTCAAACAAGAAATTCTGTCTCAAGGGGCTCCCTGTGCTCCTGTTTTCCATTACCTGTTTCCCCACTTTGTGAACCTCTCCTGCGGGAGTTCCCCTCTCATTTCTCCGTCCGTTGCAAGCCCTCTTTGCTGCTCTAGGTCTTGGCCAGTCACGCTCTGTAGGAACCCCCAGGGCTGCATTTTACAAGGGAAACGAACCCTCCCTCGCGCGGGACTGAGATCAGGGAACCGCGCAGCCCGGCAAACCAGCCCCGTCCTCCCGCCTTACGCCTCCCGTCTCCGCCCACCCCTCCCCGACCCCCGGACTCGGCCCGCCCACCCAAGCCCCAGAAGCCCCCTCCCGCGCGTTCTCGCTTCCCCGCCCCGCCTGGCCCCGCCTCCCTCCCCACTCAGGGCGGCCCGCGAGCCGAGGCCGGAAGCGGCTTCTAAGAGCGCGACCCGCCTTTTCCGGGCCTCTCTAGGCCCGAGTGCGGGGTTTCGGTGGCCTCCAGAGGCCGGCTGCGCGGGCCGGCGGCGCCCTCTGGCGGCCTTCGGGTGCAGCGCGGGAGCCGAGGCCGTCTGAGCTCAGTCGCCTGTAGCCTTCTCTGCTCTCTACCGCGGCTCGCGATTACCCCCACCGGGTCTGCCTTCTCTCTCCTTTGGCTTCTGCCCCTGCCCCCCGCCGATCTGCCTCTCGGTGGCCAGCAAGACCTCCCCTTCGCAGGGCAGCAGCTGCTGAGCGTCCCTTGCTCAGAGTCCTCCTTGACGCTACATAGAGCTTACCCGCCTGACCCGCATCCGCCAGGTCCTGTTCCAGCGATAGCTGCCTTCAGCCCATCCTCAGAACGTCCTGGGACGCCGCCTTTCGGCTTCGTCTGGTCCTGGCATCTTTACACCGTCGGTTCTTGGACGCTGTCGCCTCCACTTCCCTCAATTTCACAGTGGCGACTAAACGTTGACCACTACCCCGGCGGTCATTTCCCCTGCTTCCTGGGGGTAGGGCAGCTCCGTGCCCATTGTCTGCACCCAGCCCACCTGAATTGGAGCCCAAAGACGGGGCCAGGGTAAGGAGGGAAGCCCGGGAATACTTGAAGGGGTTTTCAGAACGCTTGGTCAGCGTTCTGGAAGTCCGGCCTCTGTCGCGCTCCTGGAACCCCTCCCAACTCAGGCATCAGATGCCGAACCGCGGTGGCTCCCTGCGGACCCGGTTGGCCAAGTGTGGGACCGGCAGCTCTTCTGTCCTCTGCACAGGGTGCCTGGGGTTGAAGTCTTCCTACTCCCTAGCGGCCTCTCTCCTGCCACCCGAACCTTCCTGCCTGCACTCCTGTCTGTCTACCTTCCAAGCACGGAAGCCTTCCCGGACCACCATCTGGCTGGATCGCTGCGGCGCCGCAGCTCACCCCCTCCCAGCCACCTGGCCACAGCTAGTCAGGTCGGCGGCGAGTAGCCCACAGTGCAGCCTTGGTCGCCAGGAGGCAGCAGAGGCTGCAGCGCTCTGGGGAGTGGCTGGCATGCTAATCCTGTCCAGGCCGCCCCTGCGTGTGGCACAGCAGGTTTGTGGCCTTGTGTGCTTTTGAAAGCAGTTTTGTTCTTTCCGATTTCCCCCAGGGATACTCTCTCTTTTGAGTAACTGTCAGTCAATTATTACTGCTCCAAGTTTTTTGGAAGTTGGTTACTGGATGACTTTAAAGTGAAGTCAAGACGGAGGTCCAGATGAGTCTTCTCAGTCCCTCCATGTGCTCCTCCGTTTCTGGTGGCAGCTCGGTGTTCCTGGCTACCAGCACGTGGCCAGCCCAGGCAGCGGTCACCCTGCATACCCTCTGACGCTTACTTCCGCTCGGTTCTCCAGGACCCCAACACGGAAGTCCCTGCAACCCACCATCCTACCAGCTTCCTCCAGTCTCCCGTGCTCAAGCGTCTACTTCAGTCTTACTTTATTTATTTTTTTTTCTAAAGATTTATTTATTTATGCATACAAGCACTGGGGTACAGGCCAGAGGTGTAGGGGGGTGAGAGGATTCACCACAGAGAGCGGGGAGCAGAACAGGCAGATCAAC
>JAGFMF010011397.1:13766251-13857467 GCA_019455555.1 Galemys pyrenaicus
TACACTGCTGAGGGGAGCAGTGGGCACAGCAGGAGAGGTCTGCCGCGCCATGTGGGTCCCCTCCCAGGCCGGCAGCAGGGATCGAACTCGTGCTGCAGTGGCTGCGGTTTGCTTCGTAGTGCGTTGCTTAACCCACTGCACCACCAGGGGAGGCCCTTCAGTCTTACTTTAAAACCTCTGTTGGTCTTGCTCCTCTCTCTGCACACAAGTTGTCTACATTTATTCTTCCCTGTTCCTACCTTTCTCTCCTCTCCCCAGGCAGTCATCCTTGCCCATCCCTCCACAAGGCAGCCCTGGCCAGCCGCCCACACAGTGTCTGTTCTCTTCTGCTTTCACCTCCTCAAGTAGCTGGCTTGGGGTGCCCAGGTTCTGGATTTCTTCCCTTCTGTGGCTTCTCCTACTCAGCAGCTTTGCTGGTCTGCCTCACCGCTCCCACTTTCTGACAGCACTGTTTCAGGGCTCGGTTCCGACTCTTTCCCTCCTCTGTCTACATGTGCTTTCGCCACCTCATCTAGGCCCCTCACTTTAAAACACCCACTCGCTTGACCTCTGGCTCTCACACTCCAGTGCTGGCCACTCCACTGAAAAGTCACACCCGGTAGCCAACTTGGCATCTCCATTTTGATGTCTAGTATTTGGAACCCTTCATGGGGGAAAGTGACCTCGCTCCCAAGTCTGCTTCTTCCCCGGCCTCGCTTAGCTGACCTGGTGGCAGTTTTGTCCCTCACCTTGGAGCCACTGACTCTCTCCATATTCGAACCGTCATATCCAGAACTAACTCCCTTCGGACAACCCCTGTGTCCTGTGTGCCATGACCAGGGCTGAGCCACCTGGCCTGCCTTGCTTGGAACAATCGCGATGGCCCCGGATCGGTGTCACCTTTGGTCCCCGCTCCAGAGTTTAGTCTCAGTGCCATAGCCAGAATAATCATTTACAACGTAAGTGTTACTACTGATTCTGCCCCTTCTCTGTTCTGGACGTGGCAGTGGCTGTCATCACAGAGAAAAATCCGAAGTCCACACGGTAGTTGACATTTATCCCTCCTAATTCGCCCCCCTAGCCCCTTGGACTTCCTCCCACTTCATGCAATATCAGCCACAACAGCTTCCTGCCGGCTCTTCTCACATTCTGCCTCCGGGTTTTGCACTGACTGATCCCTGTGGCTGGAATGTTCCCGAGACATAGTCCCATGACTTCCTCCTTCTCCAAATCTCTGATCAAACGTCCCTTTCTCGGTAAGGTCCATCCACCTGACCCACCTCCCAAACTTCTGTTCTCCACCAGCTATGGCTTGTCCATAGGACCAACCAATTTCTAGCAAATGCTGCAAACTTCTTGATTATGTTTCATGTTTCTGGCCCGAATCCTACTCCCCATGCAGGGTTCAGGAGAGCAGGGGTCTTCATTTTCTTCACTGCAGGTGTGGGAAGAGCTTCTGGCACATAGGGAATCTTAATAAGCACTTGCTGAATGAACAATGAGTCCTTTTTCGGTAGATAGGCAAAAGCGTACAGGTGAACACAGGTGAGGAGCGTGTGGTGGTCCCTTTGCCTGGTCTATATTATTTTTTCTGTTACAATAGTCATGGGAGAAGAGATATAGACCATCTCTGTGCCATATTTTGTGGTCACTCTATTTTGTCAGTATTCTCAGAAGAGCAGTTTTTTTCCAAAGCAATTTTTAAAAAAGATTTATTTACCTATGCATATAAGAGCTGGGGTACAGGCCAGAGGTGTGGGAGGCGAGAGGATTCATCAGAGACAGAGTGGGGAGGAGAACAGACAGGTGGATTGAAATACACTGCTGACTGGAGCAGCGGGCGAGGCTGGAGAGGTCCGCTGCAGCATGTGGGTCCCTTCCCCGGCAGGGGATAGAACTCTCGCTACTGTACCGTGGTTGCTTCACAGTGTGGTACTCAACCCGCTGTGCCACCAGGGAGGCCCCCAGAGAATTAAAAAAAAAATCTGGAAAATTCTTCAAAGCCTACAAAAATGGGGGCCACCCAGTGGTGCAGGGGGTTAAGGCACAGCACTATGAAGCTGTCTGAAGCCACCACAGCATGAGTTCGATCCCCAGCCAGGGAGGGGACCCACATGGTGCAGCAGACCTCTCCTGTCTCACCTGCTGCGCCCCTCAGCAGTGTACTTCAGTCAATCTGCCTCTTCTGCTCCCCTCTGTCTCTGGTGAATCCTCCCATCCCCTGTACTTCTGACCTATACCCCAGTTCTTAAATGCATAAAAAAACAAATCTTAAAAAAAATAAAACCTACAAAAATGCTTAGCTATGACATAGGCAGCCCTTTCTGACGGCGGATGCATGACTAGAACTTGACAACCGGGAACAAGGGACACTCGTGCCCAGCAGTCGTGCCGAGTGGCTTTGGGGTATAGTGAGTGTAGCGGCCTCATTGCCGGTACCCACACTCCTGGGTCCACCGGTCAGACTGGAGGAGACCTCGCTGGGAAGGCAGAGGTGACCTCCTGGGGGTAGGGCCCTTCCTCCACTGCAGCCAGGAAAGGGGAGCAGGGAGGGCAGGTAGAACTACTGTCGCACGTCCCCCGGTCTGAGAGGCCAAGTCAGACCAGGGGTCTGAAGAGACTCTGGGCAGTCGTGCTGCTGCTTGACCCGCAGCCTTCTCTGGATGGAGGGAGTGCGAAAAAGACCCCGTCCTTTATTGCCTCCTACTCCTCAGGGGCTGAGTCCCAGGCAGGGCCACGGCCCCATCTGATGAGGAATCAGCCAGAGACCCCCACGGAGCAGCCCCTTGTGCCAGGGCACTCTGGGCTGCAGCCACCTCTAGGCCTGCGTCCAGCTCTGTCTGTGGGGCCACGGTGCTCCTGGGTGAGTCCCCAGGCTGGAGTCAGGCGCCTGGGGCTGATGGGAACCAGACTCAGGAAGCCCCCTCTGGCTAGCTGGCACCACCATAGACCCAGCAGCCACCAGCTTGAGGAAGTTCTTTCTTCAGGGGTTTCCCAAGCTGGCAGCTGCCTTGCAAGTTCAAACTGGATTTTTCCTGCTGCCCTTTCCCCGGAGGCCTCGCCTGCGCAGGGTCTCTCCTAATGAGGGTTTGGTGCCAAGGACTGGGCAGCTCCATCCCGCTGGGCCCCAGCTGGTTCAGGTCTGCCCCAGGCAGTGGGCCGCCTTGTAGCCACCCAGCCAGGCCAAGGCACCTGGGGCCGCCCTGCACCCTTGCAGCTCCTCTGCTGCCTTGGACCCCCGCACTTAAAAGCCACAGCCCACATACGGGGCTCACTAACTCACCTTTATTTGCAGAGCTTTTTTACTCTTAGTAAAACGTTTAGCCTGATAAGACCCAGGTTCCCTGGACTTTTGTTCCCAGACGCAAGGCATTGAGAGGGTTGACATGGCAGCCAGGGGAGGGCAGGGGGCCCTTGTGCAGGGCTTCGGCAGGGCACAACTGCCCCCAGCTCAGACCCTCCCTGGAGCTGCTGGGGATGCACCTCACGTTGCCTCCTTCCGGAGGCCTCTCTCTGTCCCACTTCCTGGGGCCTCATTAATTCCTCCCCACCTCACCCCGTGAGAAAGCAGGTCTGTGCTATTCCTGGCCCCAGCCCAGAGCTGGGTCTGAGCATGCCGCTGGTTGGTGGAGGAGGCAGGGGTGGGTGGGGTAGGGGACTCCCCCTGTCTCTACCCTCACCTCAGGGAAAGAGGCAGGAGGAACCTCCATCACTGTCCATGTCCTGTCCCCACCCTACTTTTCAGGAACCGGGGTCCATGGCAACCAAGAATATAAAACAGAACTGGTCTGGGTCTCCCTGGTGGCGCAAGGGGTTAAGGCGCAGGCTAGGAAGCATCTGCAGCCGCTGTGGCACAAGTTAGATCTCTGGCCAGGGAGGTGACCCACATGGGTCCTCCCCACTAATCAGGCAATAGAGCAGACCTCTCCTGTCTCGCCCGCTGCTCCCCTCAGTGTGTTTCAGTAGATCCGCCTGCTCTGCTCCCTGCTCTGTCTCTGGTGAATCCTCTCACCCCACCCCACCCCCTGCACCTCTGACCTGTACCACAGTACTTGTATGCATAAATAAATCTTTTAAAAAACGTAACTGGTCTTACTTATCATATTTATAAAAGGGGGCTGCCAGCCTCTCCACCCCAGGGGCAGAGAAACATGAACCCCAGCCTGTGCTTTCTCCTAGTCATGGAATGTGAGCTCTGGCCCAGGCTTGGGGCAGGGGGAGGCCCAGCCTCCCCAGGACTGGTTAAAAAGGTAGAGCAAAGGTCTCTCGAGGGGGCTCACACCAGCTTCAGCCTCAGAAGAACTTGCTGGCACCAGGTATAGGGTGGGGGTCTGCTCCTGGTAGAGGAGATAGTAGAAGTGAACAGAATACCCAATGGTTGAGCCCCAGTGCCTGAAAGGGATGTAGGGGACAGAAGAATGGGATGGGAGATATGTGAGCTGAGGATACAGACTGTGGCCCAGCAGCAGGGCAGAGGATGGCTGCAGGCCTGGGCTCCAGCTCTAAGCGCCCCTACAGGCTGCGAGATGCCAGAGGAAGCTGCTAGGCCTTAGTGTGTGCATCTTTGTAAAGAGGTTAAGGGGCTGAGTGGGGTCCGAGCAACAGGAAGGGACCAAGGGTACAGCCTCTTCCTGCTTCCAGCTTAGGAAGTCTCCGCACTGGGAGCCAGCAGGGTGGTGGCGCAAGGGCCTTGGTCCTGGCTCTCTAACAAAGCCTTCCACAGAGAGGACGTGGGGCAGGGCCCGGTGCCGTAGTGTTAATCATGTCTTTTTCCTCCCCGCTGACTGGCCACTGGAGGGGAGCAGAGGCTGAAGAGTCTGGGCAGGGGTGCTGGGACGAGTCGACAGAATAGGATGGGGGTCATCCTAGTGGCTTCCTCCTTGCCGGCTGGTTCCAGAGACCCAGTCAATGATGATGAAGCTCAAGCTCATGGTCATCAGCAAGAAGCCAAACACAGCGAAACAAAGGGCCTGTGGGGCCGGAAGCCAGGGTCAGGTCTGAGATCAGGATAGTCCCTTCACCCCTACCAACCCACCAACCTCCAGGTCCCTCGCACCAGGATTTTGGGGGTAGACTTTACAGGTTCCTTCTCAGTGGGCACAATGCGGAAGTAAAAAATGGCGGGGAAGATGAAGATGAGGCACGGGGCGGAGGTGGCACCTGCAACAAACAAGGCACGGTGACTGCTGGCTTATCCCCACCGTTTAGCTACGGTTCCAGGGTGGAATCACCACTGATTCTCATCAAACACTCTTTTATGAGGGGACTCTCATCTTGAGATTCCACTGAAGAGCTCTACCTGGTCCTGGAGAGCCCACCAGGATGGGTTCCTGCTGTTATTGGTGTCTCAACTACCTGTCAGTGAATGAAGCTAAGGAAAAGCAAACCAAGAACTACAGACAAAGAACTAAGAATGTCTGGTTCCTGGATACAGCTTTTCCTGAAGCTTATCCATAATTTGAACTAATATACTATTTTCTGTTTCACTCATTCGAGTCGGACTTTGGACCTCTCCCACCAAAGGCCCAGGCTATAACCATGCGGCTCCTGCACAGCTGGGCGCGGAGTCAGCCTCCCAAGCTGGGTCCCCAAGGGTGTCTTCCAGTTGTTTGATCTTCCAGCTCAGAGCCCCAACCGGGAAGGATAGTCGATAAAGCACTAAGTCTGTATCTTATGTTTTGGGATTGAAAAAACAGGGCTCCCCACTAATCAAGCGTACGGCCCTTCTACTCGCTCACTCACTCCGAAACCCGGTGTCCTTTCATGTGACAGGGGGACAAAGCCGCTGAGATTTCTGCAGAGGTGCCTGAGCCCTGGGCTCCCCCCAACCCTACGAGGGGAGCCTCGTCAGTAGCCAGTAGCGTCAGTAGCGGTGAACTCGCAAGACAGCAGAACAGGCTTAGGGACGAAACTGCGGCTGGGAGTGCGGGCTTGTGACAGCAGCCATCACCGAAAGGCGGGGTGTGAGCGCAGCCATCTGCCGGGATTGTAGGAAACTCTGTGGAGCAGTGCTCTGCTCAGTCACGGAGCCCAGACCCTCACCGATGACGCCGAAGATGCCCAGGATGTTGGGGGCGAAGATGACCAGCAGGTTGATGCCGGTGAGCAGCCCGATGGCGATGAGGGCGTGCCGCAGCCAGCTGAACTCCTGGTCCTGCAGCAGCATCTGCTGGATGGCGCGGCGCACCTGAGGGCGTGGCGGCGGTTAGCAGCGGTCAGCACGGCGGTGGCCCCACCCGTCGGCCCAGCCCCCGCCCTGGCTCACCGGAAACAGAACGATGGGCACCGTGAGCGTGACTGCCGTCAGCACGGCCACCCGCACGCACAGGATGAGCACGTCAAACGGGTCCACCTTGCTGTAGGTGTGCAGCAGCTCCGACTCCACCCCGTCTGCGGTGGCGGGGAGGGGGGTCAGCGGGCAGCCGGGAGGGGGCTGGGCTCTGAGCCTGGGTCACCCTGACACTGTGGGGGGCGGCGACGGACTCACCTCCACAGCTGCAGGGCACAGCTAGGCGTCATGCACCTACTGCATCCTAGAGTCTGAGGGCGCCGTGGCCACTGGCCAGCCCCCTGCCCCCCAGCCTGGCCTCTGCCTCTGCCCCACGGTCCAGCCATACCGTAGAAGGTGAGGTAGCCGAAGAGGGCAGCCAGGAAGTACATGACATACATGACGGCGATGGATAGGTTGGAGATTTGCTGCATCTTCCTCTTGGAGGGGCTAGGGGCAGCGGGGAGGGGTCTGGTGTCAAGCCAGACCAGACTGGGAGACCCCCCAGGTACCCCGGGTCTCTCTGGCACCATACCCTCGCAATCTGGCAGCTGAGGGAGCCTCCTTGTTTCCAATCCCCCATCACGGCAGCCATGCAGGTCTCTGGTGCCGTCACTCCCTTCCCCCTTCCAGGTCTACTTCTATCCTCAAACTAGCTCAAGGCAGCCCCGGCCCCCTCCCGCCACCGACACCTACTCCTTGAGTTCGGTATAGATGGGCAGCACCTCAGGGTGGCAGACGAAGGCGAAGGCCATGATGGGGATGGTGTATGCCGTCTGCGGAAACAAGGGGATTGTGAGCCCCCGTGCTCGACAGAGCCCTGCCCCCACCCCGGCCAGAGCCTGTGTTCTGGGTTCTTCCTGCTCCAGAACCTCCTCTTGGTCAGAACCTGCATGTTGAGTGTGAAGTAATTCGGGGCGCAGAGGGCTGTGGCCTCGTCCTCGTCCTGCAGCTGCGCCTCCTCCCTGAGGCCCTCCATGTGGCTGAAGTTGCCTGTGACGTTGGCAGAGTGGAGAGGCAGTGGGCAGGGCACGTGGAACTTTTTGTAGATCACCTGGGTCGGGGAGGGAAGGACGAGGGTGTCAGAGGCGGCGAGGCTGCCTCGGAAGCCACTCTGAAGCCATAGCTAGCTCAGATCTGGAGGCGCTGCCTCTGACCCCTGCTTCCCAGAGAGACCCGGCCTCCCTCCCCCAGGGCTGCCCCTCCCCCCACCAGCATGGAGGACAGCTCACCGCGATGAGGAAGAACACCATGCAGCTGAGAGAGAAGCCGCTGGAGTAACCCAGGTAGCCTGCAGAGTCAGGGAAGGTTGTGAGATGGGGATCCCCGCTGTGCACCCCTCTAACGCCCCCTTGGGGCCCTGGCCCTGGCTGTGCTCACCGAGCTGCCGCATCAGTGCCAGGGGTAGAATGACAGTGACAGAGACCAGGATCACCAGGTAGTTCCCGTTCATGTACCAGTCCCTGCAGGGCCAGGAGTGGCAGCGGGGTCAGAGCCACCCCCTCCACGCCCAGGGGGTCACCCAGGGGCCTGGGGAGGTGGCTCTCTCTCACCACTCTCCCGCATGCGGGGAGGGCGGGGCCTGCCAGGCTGCAGTCACTGCTGGGGGTGTTCCCGGGACCCCCGGTCTGGTGCAGCAGCCTCAGGAGTGACCTCAGCGGCTCAGAGAATGAATGGGTGACAAGAGACCCGGCTCTGGGGTGTGGGAAGACATCCATGGGGGCCCCAGAGACCCGCCAACAAACCGTGTCCCCGAGGTCCCTCCTGGCACCTGTATCTTGGCACCTGATCCCCCCAGTGGGCAGTGGGGGGCAGAGAACTAAATGGACAAGGAACGGGACCCTCCTTCAAGGGCAAACCCAAAGGCCCAGTTGCTAGGGCAGGTCCCTGGAGCCGGCGTGGGGTGGGGGGGTCCAGCAGCCCGACGCCAGAGCGGCCCTTCGCCTCACAGCCCCTCGCTTGCCTGGGCCATGTCCGACGGCAGAGCCCCCACCCCCGAAACACGGGTGACGCCATCAGTGATGGCGAGAGTGATGGGCAACTAGGACACCCGGGGCTTAGTTTCTTGTGAGGGGGGCTAATACCCAGGACACAGCCAGGAATAGCAGGTGCTTAGAGCTAAGCCTGGGGTTCTCAGGCCTCCCGCTCGTAGGCTGGGCCGCAGCCAGGCGGGGCCCGACTTCCTCGGCCCCCTCCTGTTCTAGGTGCATGAGAACCAAGCGTGGCCGGGCTGACGCCAGCTTTGCTGCCGGCTCTGTCCCCTCTACCAGCCACGCGGAGGCTCTGTCCCATCTGCCCACCAGCCAGGCTGGCTCCCAGGGCCAGCGGTGGACATGGAGGGCTAGGCCAGGGCCTCCCTCCCAGGCCGACCCCGCCCTGGGCTCACGAGGTTCGCTCCTCCAGGTTCAGGAAGGTCTGTATGACAAGGGGCAGCTCGGACTTGATGATGTACAGGTAACTGGACATGGCTGAGGGGAGAGGAGCAGGCGGGCAGCGCCGGTCAGCAGAGCCATCCTGCCTCAGACGCCGCCCGCCTGGCCCCTCCTGGCCTGCCCGCCAGCCTTACCTCCGATGTTCTGCAGTGTGATGGCCAGGGCTGCTGCCAACTTGCCTGGGGTCCCAAAGGCACGGTAGCCCAGCTGTTCGTAGGCGCGGATGCCTGCGGAGGCAAGAGGTCAGCCTGCTTCTGGCCTCCCCCCTCCCGGCTACTGGCAGGGTTTGCGACCTACCCACGATCCCTGAGGACTTGAGCAGCAGGTGGATGGAGTAGCTGGAGAGCAGGGCGACGGCCGTCAGCAGGAACCTGGAAGATGGGTTAAGAGAGGCCGCTAGAGGAGCCCCGGCCGGCAGGGCACGGGCTCCGGGGGCCTGGGGGCTGAGAGCTGGTGCTTGGGCGCTAGCAGGTCGGGTGTGAGCTCAGTGGGCCTCAGGGTGGGCCATGGCCCAGAAGGGACCCTCTGAACACCGCCTCCCCCCGAGTTCTTGGGACAAACATGTTTTCCGCTTGGGCTGCAGGGCAGAGCCTGGAGCAGGACACGTGTGCCCACACAAGGCCTGGCGATGGGGCTGTTCCATCACGTGGAAATGTGGTGGGAGAACAGACTCAGGCCTGTTAGCCTGGTCCCGGTGTCGCAATGTCGGTGGGTTTAATGGGCAGTGAGGTCTGTTTGTCTGGTCCTGGATGTTTATTTTTGCCTTGGTTTGGGTTGAGTGTAAGTGCCACCCACTGCAGCCTGAGCCTCAGGACAGGAAGTGACAAGTCCTGGGAGGTCGTGGTTGGTGGCCTGTTCAGGGGCCTATCTTTAGCAGGCTCGCTGAGGGCACTCACAGGAAAAGGATGATGCCCGTGTGGGCCATGGCGTAGGCCAGCCCCAGGATGCCGCTGCCCATGATGGCGTTGCTGAGGTTGAACACCGACATCCCGAACGACGTCTTCCCCTCGAACTGGGCCAGAATGAGGCGGGAGGGGCGCGGAGTCAGCAAGGCGTGGGGCCTCTCAGCGTGCCCCTCACTGTCCCTTGGCCCCCCACAACTATCCCAGAGCACCTCATTCCCACTCCAACCCCTCGCTGCCCTGGCTCACATCCGTGAATTGCGGCTCCTTGCTGGGACCCTTTTGGAGGAAGCCCTCATCCTCGACGCAGCTCCGGCTGGGGCCCTCGACCCTGCGGGCACAGGCCAGGGGGGCAGGGAGGAAGCTGAGCCGGCCCCTTGCTCGTGCCCCCTCCTGCCCCGGTCCTTCACTGGGCCCCTCAGCTCACCTTGGGCTGCCTGCTGCGGGACCGGTTGGAGGGAGCAGGCCCTCTGCGTGCTTGCCGTTGGGCACCAGTTCCACCATCTCCGTCTGCAGAGGTGCCTCCATGGCTCAGGGCCCACCACACACCAGGAGCGCTGGCTGTCACAGCGGTCAAGAGTCTGCAGCGTGGACAGTGCCTCCGGCTACCCCCACACCTCGGCTCCACGGCCCAGTCTCCCGCAGGAAGCTGCAGGGCCCTGCACCTCCCCGAGGGGCTCTCAGGCCTCATGGGCATACTAGGTCTGTCTGTGGTCTCTGTGGGCCTGTCTTGGGGGGGCAGAGAGCTGAGACACCTGAGTTCTCCAAGACAGCTTGACAGGACACCTCAGTCAGTGCCCAGCACACGTGCCCATAGCACCCAGGCAAACCCCGGGGCACCAGGACCGCTGGACACTAAGTCCCAGGCCGCCAGACCCCACTCTGGGGGTAGGCCCTGACCAACTCTCCCTCCCTGACATTAATACCGGGAGACGGTTTCCTGTGCTGGCCCTGTGCGCCAGGGGCCTCCAAGCCAACCTAGAATGGCACTGCCCGACGGCTGGAGGCCTCAGGAGAGAGTGAGGGCTGTGGGCCCAGTTCCCGGCCGCCCGGCGGGCACTGCTGGCAGCCAGAACAAAGGGTCCTCTGTGGGCTGAGAGCTGGCGCTGGGAACGGCAGGCGCAGAGGCGAGCCCCCCCCAACCCCCCCAGCCAGGAGGCCCGAGGCGGTGCTGGGTGGCTGGACACCTGGATCCTTCCTGCCTGGCTGCGAAGGGCCCTCAGGGGGCCTTCCAAGAAACTGGTGTCCAGCACCCAGTTCTCTGGGCCACACAGGCCTCGCCTTCCACACAGCCTTGGCTCGGGGTCATGTTCTCTTTCAACCCTCTTCTCCCCTGCTAGGGAAACTCCCACCCTTAGGTGCCCACCCTCTTGGCACGGGCCCTTTAGCGAACTCCTCATTTTCCTAGAGCCCGACTTCCCAGGTCTTGGGCTCGGGGCTTGACCAACCACGGAAAGGCCTGGACCACCAGCTCAGTACCCTACTCCCGGTCTCGGGCCAAGGCTCTGCTGGACTTCAAAGGAAGCAGCTCCCGTCCTCTTCCTACCCCACCCCTGACCACTGCCCAAACAGCTCATTGGCTCCTGTCCTTCACTGGAGCTGGGAGCCATCTCGCACATGTCCAGAAGCTACCTTGGCGTAGTGCCCCGGCACCTAGAAGGATGCCCTCAAAGTCACAGGCACCAGCAGGAGCGCTGAGGTCAGAGTGGAGAGCGGGAAGGGGCAGCACCAACAGGCAGGTCAGCCAGAGACAGAAGCCATGGCAGCCTCTCTGCTTGGGAACCCCAAATCCTGCCCTGAGTCCCCAGCCCTATGCCAGAAGCCGATGCTCTAGAACCTGGAGTACCACAGGTGGCTTGGAGTTAGTACTCAGGGCTCTGCGGGGTGGGAGCAGCTGGGCCCAGGCCTCGGGCCTCAGGCTCTGCTGTCCAGGAGACCGCAGCCACAAGGACTGGCCAGAGAAGCCCTTGCCCCCACTACCTGAGGCAGAGTTTGGTCCTGGAGTCCCCACTCCTGACACCCTGGGACCCCCTCAACCTGCCTCTCCCTCTGAAACTGGCACTGCAACTCTTTTCTGCTCCGTCTCCGCCCGTCAGGACCAGGCCAAAGTGAACATGTCTCGCCCTCTTCCCCTGGGTCGGCCTGTGCTATGTCCTTGCCTGAATCTCACCATCGGCACCCTCCGGGGATCCCTATCGCGTATGGAGGCGCCAGCACCTGGCCTCCAGCGTCATTCCGTAGTGCCCCAGAGCTGAGCTGGGGTTGCTCTTGCAGGCCCGCTGCCCTGGGCAGGCTGGGGCAGGCCCTCAGAGGGTGCTGCGTCAGCAGCCCTAATGTGCTTCCCCAGCAGCCAGGTGCCGCCTCCAGGGAGACCACAGTCCATGGCATGGTCATGGCCACGGTGCCCGAGGTCCTGGGTCCAGGTTCCCCGTCCCCGGGCAGGACCAGCCATCGCCGGGTGTCAGGATGACCTGAGATCCCAGAGGATGTGGCATATACTCTTTTTCAAAAGACTTCCAGTCTGGAAGGGACAAAACCCCAAACACCCTCTCCCCTCCCCCCCACAGCTTCTGTTGTAACTGCATATGAAGCACACAGTGCTGGGGATTCAAAGAAGGGAAAAGAGAGAGAGCCTCTAGGAAGGCTTCCCAAAGGAGGGGGTGATGGAGTCAGTCATGAAATTCTCCTCCCTGGTGGTGCAAGAGGTTGAGCACTGCACTATGAAGCATCCATAGCCACTGCAGCATGAGTTCGATCCCTGGTGAGGGAGGTGACCCACACGGTGCAGCAGACCTCTCCTGCCTCGCCTGCTGCTCCCCTCAGCAGAATATTTCAGTCGATCTGCCTGTTCTGCTCCCCATTCTGTCTCTGGTGAATCCTCTCACCCCTCACATCTCTGGCCTGCACCCCAGTTCTTGTATGCACAAATAAATAAAATCTTTTTTTTTTTTTAAGAATTTCTAGTAGGAGTCCCCAGGCCATGAAAATAAGAAAGAGTGTCTCAAGCAGACAGCATAGCATGAGCAAAGGCCCTGAGGTATGGTATGAGGCAGGCTGATGGTGAGGGTAAAATGACGGTTTCATGGTCATAGATAAAAGCACAGAGCCTTAAAGACCAGGTCAGAGTCTGCATGTTGGTGTAAAGCATGGCTGAGGGCTGGGGGTCCGAGGAGACATGAGCGCTGGCTTGGCTGGTGGATCCCTGCCATTTCTTGAGGCTAGAAGCCTGTTTTCAACAGTTCCCCTCCCTCAGGGCTGCCGCCTCCCAGACTCCTTTGCTCATGGAGTCAGGGGAGACTCAAAGGATAGCACTGTCTCAGGAAAGCTGCCAGCAGACTCTGGCTCACTGTGGGGAATGCCCAGGCCGAATCCTGAGTCCAAGGCCTGGCCCAGCCCTGCATCTCTGGGTGACCAGCGGAGTATCCCCACTGAGGACTGAGGTTCCTCCTGCTCTCCAGGGGTCCTGAGAAGTTGGGTCAAAGCTGGACATACAGCGAGGAGATTCCTGGGGCCTTTGCCCCCAGGGCGAGCAGGCCCTGGGCTTCTAGAGAGGGGTCAGGCACAGGAGGAGAGAGCGCTGTGACCTTGGGCGGGTCATCTGAATGGCATCTGTCATGGGTGCAGCTCGGCTTGGGCAGTAAAATCGATGGCCCAGGCCACTGCCCTGGGGCCTGTTTGCTCTGCTGAGAGATAAGGGCCGGGAGCCAGGGATAGTGGCGATGTAACGCCCGCCCACGCAGGCATCACAGGCTGGGAATTCATCAGGCACACCTCAGCAGGTGTTGAGTTTGGCTAATTAAAGATTTCAAGGCCCAGGAATCCAGGCCACCGTGGGGCACTGCTTACGTCAGTCGCTGTGGGAAGCACACCACTCTGTCCCAGGATGGAGGCCCTTGGAGCTCTGAACCCTGCTTTCCTGTCCAGTGCTCAGGGACGTACGCGGGCCTGTAGGAGCCGGCCGGCAACAGGTGCCCGTCCACGCTCGCCTTTCCTCAGTCCTGCGGCCACAGCACCTATGGAGGCACAGGCGCCCCCAGAACTTGCTGCCATGCCCCCCTGGCTTCCTGTGCCCGGGGGGCCCTCACCTAAGCCTAGATCTCAGGGGAGAAGCAGCTGCCCTGATCTAGGGCCCACTTCGACTCCCCTCCCGATCGTGTCTCCAGCCCGCCTACCCTTACCGCTCCTGCCTTAGCTGAGCAGGGAGCTCCTCCTGGCCCGGCAGCCCCTGCCTACCTGATCCTCCAGGATTTATAGGGGGAGCAAAACCCTCCCAGGACAAGCTATCTGCAGCGGGGGAACGGGATTCAAGTATCTCATCTGTATTGCATGTTCTCGAGACACAGTCACAGGGACTGAGGCCACGGTCCAGGGACAGAGGGTGTGGGCAGGTGTTCAGAACAGAATAGGGCTCGAAAACAGACCCCAGGCCCGCAGCTCCAGGTCTGGACTCCGGTGTCCACTCCCCCGTCCACCGCTCCCCCAACACAAACAGCACTGGGCAAGTGGCTAGTGTGTAGCCGCCGTGGCTGGTGCTGAGAGGATGGCATCCAGGAAGGGCACATCCAGAGAAAGACAATGGCCAGAGTGTTGCTGCATCGGACACACCAGTCTCTCATGCCCTAGCTCCCTGGCCCTGGGGCCCGGGCCTGTGTTTCTGTGTTCTGGGCATCCGGAAGTGTCTAGGAGGATCTGAGCGGCCCAGCTGGGGCCGGAAGGTAGACTTTCCTGTGACGGGGTACATTTTCTAGACCCCCCACAGATGCTTAGACTTGGGCCTGAGCCCACCCAGCCCCAGGCCCTCCTTGCTCAGGCGGCCCCAGAGGAGGCTGCAGCTGGAACCTCTTGACTCAAGACTGGGCCAGAGCCAACGCAGCCCCCTCCCTCCTTTGCCAGCCTGCTGAGATGGACGTGCAGCCCAAGCCCAGCTGAGGCAAAGGACAGGACATCACGTGCCCATGGCCCCCCAGGGGCAGGGGAGACCCCGAGCCAGGCAGCCCATCCTCCTCCCTGCTGACCCGGAATCCCCTGGAGGCGGCCAAATATTTGGACAGCCGGGCTTCTGGCCCCAAAGAAAGCTGGAGCAGGGGCCTGGGGCAGTTCAGGACTCACTGGAGACCTTGATGGGGTAGGGGGGCTAAAGAGGTCAGCCTGGAGGAGAGGCACCGTCCGACGTCAGGACGAAGCAGGAGGGAAGATGGGGAGAGAAAACAACCACACATGTGTCCAGAGACAGACAGGGGCGCGGGGAGACAGAAGCGCAGATGCAGACAGAGACATGGAGGAAAATACACAGAAAGGGGGCAGCTTTTTAGATGGGGAGAGAGAGACCAACAAGCAGAGGAAACAGTGAGAGAGATAGCCAAGGAGGCAGAGATGCCCAGATAAAGAGTCAGAGAAACTGCAAGACAAAAGACAACAAAAGACAGACAGAGCGCCCCAGAGGAAGTAAGGCGGGGAGGGGTCCGGGGGCACTGCAGAGATGGCCGTGCAGGACCCGGGAGGGTCCCACAGAAGGTTGCCACAGCATTTCCACGTTACGTCCCCTTTTGCCACGTGCGGGGACATCCAGAGGGTGGCGTGCAGTCCATGGAGACCACGAGGCCAGGCCCATTGGCGAGCTCGGCGCCACCCCCTCCCCAACCAGCACCCATGTTTTGCTACCTGCACAATGAGAAAGATATATAGAGGTAACAGTCAGCTAAAATGACCCCCATCCTCAGCGGCCATGCACGTGTGCAGACGTGCCGGCTGAGAGGCTGTGTACAGGACGTGGCCCTGCAGAGCGGAAATTCAAAACCAAGCCACCCCAGGTCGCTGGCCGGAAAGCCCCTCCTGCCCCAGCAGCTGGTCCTTCCCTTTGGCCCCCAGAAGCCCCACCTGGCCCTCTAGGGCCCCCCACCCATATATCCTCTCATCCAGAGTCAAAGGCCTAACTTCTACCCGTCAGACTGAGTGTGCCAAGGACACAGAGTAGGTGCTTGGTGAGTCTTAAACAAAAGGAATGGATTAAAGGGCCTTGGGCAGCCCCCAGCCCATCTTACCTGCTCCAAGTGGGGTCTGGAGCGGCTGTGTCTGCACGAGAACATCCCACGGGGCCCTTGTCCTACTAAGGCAGAGGCTGCACGCCTCATCCCAGCTTTCTGTGCACACAGATGCCAGAGCTGTCTGTACCTCTCTTGCACCTTGTACCACTCCCCCAACATGTGTTTTTCCTTTCAACTAAGTGCCTATCTCCATACCCGGTCTGGGCTTCGAGGGCACGTTCAGTTCAGCTCAAAAGCCTTCCTGCCCCTAGCAGAGAGCAGATGCCACCCAAACTGCCCATTGCCCCTGCTTCCCCGTCTGCCTCGGGCTCCACGGGTGCTTGTTGGGTAGGGAGGAGGGAGCAAGACAGGAGCAACCAACGCTCATGGGCTGGCCACCTGGGGCCCTGAACTGGGGGGCCCAGGGGGTGGCTCGTGACATAGGCCAGAAGAACCAAAACTCAGTAAAGGGTGGCCTGAGAAACCCATGAAGACAGGACTCTGTGGGCTCAGACGGAAGCTGCGGGGTCCAGAGACAGCCCCCAGCAACCCCCCCCCCCAATCAGAAACCCTCATTGCCAATTCCAGGCATTCCAGCCCTCTTGGGGGTGAGCCAGGCCTGGCCTCCTCCACTCCCATCCCTCTCACCTTCGCTGCTTCCTACAGGGAGCCTTGCACCAGGGCTCAGACCCGAAACAACTGTCCCTGCATCTCTGCAGCTCTCTATGCTCAGCCTGAGAAGCTCTTGAGGGATCTGTGTCCTTTCCAGAATGAACTGAGCCCCCGTCCCAGAGCCGCCTCCACACCTTAAGCCGGAGGACAGAAGGTCCAGTGGACGCTTCCAGGGACAGTGCAGTGACCCAGAGCTGTCACAAAGAAAGGACACGACTGGCGGGTTAAAGGGAAAGATGGTTTTGGGTGCAGGCGACTCCCGCGATGCGGGAAACCACGACCGAGTCTCCCAAAGACTAGCCCTAGGGCCATTGCTGGGCCCTGGACTCGGGTCTCGGTGGGGGAGAGGGTGGATCCCCGCAGGCTCCGCCCCGGGCCTCCCCCTCCCTGGGTGTAAACAAACGCACGCATCCGCCGCGGCCAATGGAAGGGGCCAGGCGGGCGGGGGCGGGTTCCTGCAAACCGAGTCCGGGTCCTTCGCTCCGCCGGTGCCCAGTGCCAGCTCTCACACCCCGCCTGGGTGAGAGACACAAGAGCGCACAGCGAGCCCCGCCCTCAGGCCGGGCGGTCGCCCGAGTCCCGTGCGGGCTGTGCCCTCTGGCCGGCTGCAAACGGCAAGGGCTCTGCGACCAGGACGTGCCCGCCGCCCCTCGGGCGTCCGGCCTGACTGCTCTCGAGCCCCTGCCCAGCGCAACTGGGATAAATATACCCGGATTCCGGGCGCGCCAGCCTGGCTGACTTGCCTGTCGGGTGCCCGACGGGCCGCGCACAGGGCTTGCTCGGCCCCGCGCTCCAGCCCCCGGGCCCTCCCCAGCCGGTTCCCGTGGGCCCTGCCTCGGCGAGACCACCGGCCGTCAGAGCCCCAGCCCGGCTGTCCGCGGCTCTAGTCCTGAGTGCCATCGACCTCCTACTGCCTCCCCCCACCCCCATGGAGCCCCCGGGGCGACTGGGTGCCTCTCCCGGACACCAGCTCATGCTCGGAGCTGAGTCCTGGCTGGAGGGTCCAGACTTGCGCCCGCCCGGAGCGCTCAGGTCTCTGGCTCGCGGGAGTCTGGGGCGCCAGCCGGAGCTAGGGTGCAAGGGGAGCTGCCTAGATCCCAGAAGGGTGGGTGGTCGAGCTCGGCTTGCCCAGCGCCCCTGCACTGGGGAATCGCGCTCCCAGCGGTACCTGGCCTCGCGGGTGGGGACTCGGGGCGCTCCGCTCCGCGGTGCAGTCTGCTCTGAGCTCGCACTGAGCGCAGCCGCTGGGATGAAGGGCGCCCGGCCCCGCCCCCGGTCCGCCCCCGGCCCGCCAATCCCAGGCGGCCCGCGGGAGGAGGGGCTGGTCTGGGGAGAGGCAGGGAGCCCCCCCACCCCCCGCAGGCTTGCAGCAAAGGGGCTGCGGGGCGCTAAGAAGCCACTAGGCACAGCAGCGGTGCTCCGGGAGCAGTTCGCTGGAGTCGCGGGGAGGAGTGCTTCAGTCCAAAGCCGCTTCTCTCTGAGTTCTCTGGGTACCCCCTTGGTCCCCGAAGAGCTCTGCGCTCATTCCGCTGGAGCCAGAAGGAGCTCTTTCAGCCAAGAGGGCAATGTTTAACCTCAGCGAAGGGTGCTCTGAATGGGGGACTTTCAGATATCACTCAGGCACAAAATGTCTTTTCCGCCTGCCTCACCCTTCCCAATGGAGGGAATAGCGATGAGAAAGGGGACTTCCTGCAGCAGTTCTTCTAAGACAAGATATCCTGGTGGGCAGGGCGATGAGGGCAGGAGGGGAAACTTGCCTGGGATTTTCCTGGTCAGACCCCGCAATTCCTTACCTCTAAGGAGTGAGGCAGCTGGCAGTCTGCTGTGCGGTGGGGCTGGGTCTTGGTGTTCTGGGGACGAGGTTTTAGGGTGGCCCTGTTCAAGACTGGGAGTGCTTGTCTCACCCCTGCCTCTTCCCATTCAAGGCCTTGATGCTGAAATGTGGCCAGCGGGTGTTAAGGCACCCCAGTCCCAGCGGGTGGGGAGCTTGGGAGAACTCGACTTTGGGGTGCTTTGAGGGGGGGTTCCCAGAACAGCTGTATCCCTTGCTTCTCCACCACTGGCTCTCATCTGATCAACCCTTTGGCCTCTGTTGGTCCTCCTGGCCAAGCTGGATGTCTCTGGGTGTCTCTGTCTCCCTCCCAGGGCTGGGGAAATGCCCTCCAGGCCAGGCCTACCCCTCCCTTGCCCTGGGCTGCGAGTCGGGACTCCTGAGTTCTCTTCCTACTGACTCAGAACTCCACCACAACCAAGCCCAGCATACCTCAGTTTCCCTCTGTGTTACAAGGAAGTAGCTCTGCCTTTCCTCCTGAACTAAGGGGTGCAGGTAAAGGGGAAGCTGGGAGCCAAGAGTGAGGCACTCAGCTTTGGTGGGAGTGCCAGGGGGCTTGGAGAACTAAACAGAAAGACATTACGATGACAGCAATCCCAGGAAAACTCAAACCACCTATGCTTACTGCCCTTGCTGGTAGCTGGACAATAGGAAGAACCGCCTTCCCGTCTCATCTGGGACTGGTGTCATCCACAGGTCAGAGCTTATCTTGGTAGCTCTAAGGAGCCCCAAGATTCCCCTCTCCAAAGGGGCTTGAGGACTGCCTGTGGGCAGAGTCAAATCGAAGATGTGCTGATGACCAAGGTCTCAGCTCTGTCCCCTCCCCCCCTCCCCCAGACATCTTATATACAAAGGGCTAAGTGCTCCCAATGGTAGTCACCAAGGCATCAGGCCTGGCTTCAAGGTCACCCAATGTGTGGGTACTGGGGTCCTCATGCAGACTGGAGAGAGCAGGGGTGGGCTGGGCTGGGCTGCTCTTGGAGGCCCAGAGGTGGTATAATGTGGGGTCCCTCGGCTAGGCCAGTTGTGGCCAGCTGGGGGAGGGGCTGACTGTTTGTTGATGCTAGGCCTGGGCCCCGGCCAGGGCAAACACAGCTCAGAGGCCTTTCCCGCCACCTGCCGAAATTCCCAGCCCAGCCTGTGGTGGCCGGACAGCTGGCAGCCAGTATGGAGCTTTGAGAGCAGCCTGGTGCCTTCTCCCAGTGGCCCGAGGGAATGTCCATCCATGCTGCCTTAGAGTTGGGGGGTAGCCACCTGGAGTAGAAGAAGGGGGAGCTATAGCTCAGCTTCTAAAGCAGACTCAACTCCCACTTCCCCATCTCTGGAAACTGAGACACTGGCCCAACAGTCCGCCATACCCATGAGGCAGAACTTAGGGTCCCAGAGGCATGTCCCTGCTCTCCTCCTCCCTCTTGGTCATATCTGCTCAGTCTCCATCTGGGTAGCCCCTCTCACCCTGTGATGACATCCACACAGCGCCCGAGGCCCCCTCTAGGAGCGACGCCCCATCTTCTCCTCCAACTTGGTCTTCTCCAGAGTCCAGCACCTGTAACTGCTAGCTCCTCAGACACCCCGCAGGCACCTGCCTCACACCAGCTGACCTCCTCAACACCCCCAGCCTGTTCCTCCTCCCAGTCGGCCTTGACACCTCCCCTTAATGCCCAGTTGGCCACACACGTCCATGCTGTTCACAGGAACTGCCAGCTTCCACCTCCCTGCGGCTAGGCCCTCCTGGCTCCCCACTCTGTCCCACCTTCTTGATAAACTCTTACACGTCCTTCAACACCCAAATGGAAAATCACCCTAAGAACCCTGCCCGAGCCACTGGGAGAGCTGGTTCTTCCTCAGTCACCGTGGCTGCTCCTGCCGCCCTACCACACAGCTCCAGCCTCGGCGCCTCTGCAGTTTTCTATGGTTGCCTAGACAGAAAAGCTCCTGCCAGGTTGGAGGGCGTGATCAGGAAAAGCCTGATGGAAGGGCAACCTGTGGACTTGGCGCTGCCAAGGGGAAGAAAGGCACATGCCAGGGTGGAGAGAAAGGGCACTCCGGATGGAGGCAAGAGCCTGGTCAAAGGAAACGTGAACGCGAGTGTGCAAGAAGGCTGTGCGCGGGCCTCCCCAAGAGGCTGACCTGACCTCTCCACCCCAGGGCTGCCGACCCCTCCCGGCTTCTGAACCCTCACTCATGGTTTGGCATCTGGAGGTCTGCCGCTTTTGTGGCACGAGCAAGGGTTTCATCGGCACATAAACGAGGGGTGGAAGTATAGAGGGGACCCGTCGGGTGAGTCTCCTGCAGCCTGTCCCCGGCCTGGCTGCTGGAACTGGTGACCTCTCGGTTGAGGACTGGCCCCCTCTCTCCCTGAGAGCTGGCCCCAGCTTCTCTGGCCAGTGAAGCGGCTTAATGAGCCCAGGTCACATGGCCCATGCTACCTCGTTGGGGGAGGGCCCAAGCTCCTGGTGGCCACCCGGCCAGGCCCTGACGTCAGCAGCATTAACCGTCCGTCAAGCTTGTCTAATCTCTGGTCAGTGGCCGGGCCAGGTTTGTCCCGCCAGAGCCAGAGCTGAAGGCCGCGAGGGCCCTCAGGGACACCTTGAGGTTGCAGGTCGGGCAGGGATGGTGGCTGGAAGTGCCCACAAGTGCCGCCTCACCTATGAGACCAGGGTGTGGGGCCTGGGCGAGCCCTGGGCCGGCTCTCTCTGATCCTCTGCCTGGACTGTGAATCAAGCGTACGGCATCCATTGATCCTGCTCCTTGGGGTATAATTACATGCACTGCATTTGCACTTGGGGTGCAGTGAGGGGAGCTGAGGAAGCTTCAGGCTGGAGACTCAGGGACCCCACACTTGTTGGCTGTGGTCAGGGCAGCTCAAAGCCAGGCGGTGTCCCCAGCCCATGGAATCCAGGAATTCTGTCTTGACCCCAGGCCCTAGAGTCAGAGCCACGGGATGGGGGTGGGGTGGAGGACTACCCAGTGTTTGGGTTTGTCTCTGTCCTTGCCCGGGAGAGCTGGGGCGCTCATTGCCTTTTTCCCAAGATGAGGTGTCTTCTACCTTGCCTCTTCCCGTTAAGTTCCTGTCCCTCTGCCTTGTCCTGCCTCACTCCAGTAAGCTGCTCAGCAGAGGGTCCTGCGTAGACCCCTGCACAGCCCCGGCCCAGTCAGGCCTAAGACTGCTCAGGGGGTGCCCCGAACCGCTGGCTGAGCCCTGTCTTCTGCTCCGGCTCTCAGCAGCACCAGCGCATCCGCCCACCTGTGTTGTGGGCTCCCTAACCCACCCGCGCCCACCATCGGGCCTGGGTTCCCTTACTCTAGTCCCCACCCAGGCTCAGAGACCTGCCCCCCACCTGGGCTTTGAGGAGGCCGCCACACGCTGCCTCTGCCCAGCCCGAAGGACCATCTGCCTCCGGGACAGCTCCCTCGAGTGACAGAGCCAGAAAACTCAGTCCCTTCACAGCCCTCTGCAGCCGCAGCTTGGTGGGGGCACCCATGCACGAGATGAGCTGTGCAGATCCAACCCCAACTCTATCACTGAACCCCCTTCTCATAGTTCCTTACCCCATGGGGTTATGAAGACATAAGCCCTTTCTTCGTGAACCCCCAGTGCCCCCCATGCCCTCTCAAACCTATATAGATGGTTTGATGGAAAATTTCAGTGATTTTTTTCCAGAAGCATATTTTAAAAAAACAACAACAAAACATCATTGATGATTTTGTTTCCATTAAAGCCAGGAAAATAAAATGATAATAAATTACATTTAGATAGAAATCAAACAGTGAAGCTTGAGATAATGTTGTGAGTTTTAATATACCTACTTTCAAGTTTTTTAAACTATCTTCATGTTCTGTAAAAGAGGTAACTATAAAAAATGCCTTAAGACATTACAGGAGTGAACATTTTCCGTTTGCTTCAGGTTCCAATAGGACTTGACAGGGCTCTCTTGGATTCTGTTTTTATTTAAAATTTTGATATTTTGTGCATTATTGATATATATTTTTTAAGATTTATTTTTATTTATTTATGCATACAAGAGCTGGGGTACAGGCCAGAGTCGTGGGAGGTGAGAGGATTCACCAGAGACAGAGTGGGGAGCAGAACAGGCAGATCGACCGAAACACACTGCTGCGGGGAGCAGCGGGTGAGGCAGGAGAGGTCTGCTGCGCCATGTGGGTCACCCCCCGGCCAGGGATCGAACTCCTACTGCAGTGGCTGGGGATAGCTTGATAGCGCTGAGATTTTAACCTCTGTGCCACCAGGGAGACACCATTATGGAGACTTTTGCAGTCATCTGGAGTTTTCAAAGTAGTGCATTAATAAGTTCCTTATCTCAGTTACTAAATTTTTACTCCACCTCATTTTTTGCACCCGAGATGAGTTTGCCTTAGCCCTGCGTGTACCAGCTTCAGGGCCCTGGGAGCGCCTTCACCCTCAGAAGGGAATCCAGGCGCTCAGCCTGGCATCTGGCACCTGCCCACTGTCTCCCCTACCCTAGCCCCCTTCCCTGCACTGGCCCCACTGAATTCCCGTGGCCCACAGCCCATGGCTAGACCTCATACACCCCACTGTCCCTCCCAGAATGAGCTTCGACCTCAAAACTCCTTCTTAACCCGAGAGTGTCTCTGTGGACATCTTGTGGCTCTTTCTCCCTCGACTCTTCCTTGAGAGATCCAAGTGAGCCCCAGGGCCCCAGGACTCATGTCAGTGACATGCGCCCACTGCCTTCGCAGGCCACAAGCTTCTCCCTGAGAGGGACCACCTCCCACTCATGTTCAGCCCAGCAGAGGGCATTGAATGCCCATGACTATGAAAATTAGCAAGAAAGGGCAGCTGGGGCTGATGCAAAGGTCTACTGCTGAGTCTGTGCATCTAGCTGAGGGGCGCGAGAACCATGGCCGGGCCTTGCCACATGGAAATTCCTTGCCTCGGCCCAACACAGGCCCCGGCCCGCCGGCATCAACGAGGACTCTGTGCCTGATGAGGAAGGAACAGGCATGTGGGCGTGTGGACCTTTCTCCCAGACAGCTCAGGCAGGACCCTCAGCTTTTCCTGCCAGGGAGCGGGCCCTGAATGGCAAAGGTGAGAGGAGTTGCTGCCAGGGTGACCTGGTTTGCTTGTGACCCACCCAAAATAGACCACTCTGGGCACAACCTGGGCGTCCATCCTGTCCCAAATCCCCTGCCTGGGGCTGATCGATGGAAACCGGACTCTGCCCCAGCCACCCCTCAGGACAGTTTGATCATTGGCCGCAGCTGGTGTCAACAGCACCCTCCCTCATGGACCATTCTCTTGGCCTGCCAGCCTGGAGTACCGTGGGTAGGTGGGTGAAGCAGGGCACGGATCTGGTATCCAAGGACAGAGGGGCAGAGCCTAGGGGGAAGGGGCTGGAGGGTTACTCTGCATCTGGGTGTGGAAAAGGGTCCAGCTCAAGTCTTTCGTTGGCACCCAGCAGCTCCCAGGCCTGCCCACACTCACTGATTCTATGTGGGAGCTGCACGGGCTCGGCTGGCTTGGACTTTGGACGCCTGAAGCTGTTGGGAGGGACAGTCATTGGCCACTGGGCAGAGAGATGTTGGATTTGTCACATGGAGGTGACAAGTCTGGAATGGGCTGATGGGAAGTAGCAGGCCTGCCCCCCTGCCCTTCATGAAATTCTGGGAGGAGAGGCTGTTTGCTGAACCCAGACCCACCAGGTGAGTCATGGGCCCCCTGGGGCGGGAGCTGCTGGAGATTGGTCTGTCAGCACTGCTGAGTCACTGCGCTCTGGCTGCCCTGTCCTGTCTGCTCCTAGCTGGGGCTGGCTGTGGTGGGTCCGGGCGCCAGTGCAGCCAGGCCGTGAAGGGCAGCGCTGCTTTAGGGGCACTGGACTCTGGGAGACCGGGGAGCCACAGAGGAGGGTCAGAGCCTCCAGACCAGAAGGGCTCTGGGTTTTGGGTTTGTGGCTAGTGGGGCCACAGGCTGGAGCCTAGGAATTCTGTGGGTCTGAGGGTTGGGTCTACAAGGTCACTGGGGCAACAGGGTCTCAGGATGAGGGAGGAGAATGAGTCCAGGCATCTGTGAAGAAAGGAACCTAGTCACCATTCCTGAACCTCAAAATAGCTGGGGTTCAGGAGTGAGAGGCACTGTGGGGAGGGCCTAGGAACGGTGACACCTAGGGCTCCGGACAGAAGAGGTAAAGTGGGTGGGGTTGAGGGCATGGCCACTGGCAGCTGGGTGGAGCCTGAGGAGGCTGGGTGGGGCTTGGAAACGGTGGGTCTGGATGTTGGGGAGGGGCGCCGGGCAGAGGACTGGGGCGGGACCTGAAGACATGGATCCCCTAGAGTCTGCAGTGGCGTTGTGGGGCCGACAACTGGGGTTGCGACTTGGAGTGCAGAGTTCAAAGGGCACGACAGGAGAGCATCCTGATCGGTCAGGACCCCACCTCAGAAGAGGCCACAGTCCTTGAGGTTCTCCTTGATGATGATATCGGTGACAGCGTCAAAGACAAACTTGACGTTCTGCGTGTCGGTTGCGCAGGTCATGTGGGAATAGATCTCCTTCACGTCACGTCTCATGTTGAGCTCGAGAAACTGCACCTTGATGTAACTGCCCGCGTCCTCGTACGTGTTGGGCCCTGGCGAGGGAGAGCTGTCACCGTCTACCCCAAATCCTCCGGCGCCTCCCGCGCAGGTGCGCTAGTGGGGCTGGAGCGCCGCCTGGCGTCTCACCGTCATAGTCCGGGAAGCAGATGCTGAGATGCGCCTTTTTTATCTTCTCGGAGAAAACGTCCTTCTTGTTGAGGAAGAGCACGATGGACGTGGTGGCGAAGTAGCGGTGGTTGCAGATGCTGTTGAATAGGTGCAGGCTCTCGTGCATGCGGTTCTGAGGAGGGCAGCGGCCGTCCGACAAATGCGGAACAAGGTAGGCTCCCCAAACCGACCCGGTCCCACCGGGTTCTGGGGTACCCGGAGCCTCCTTACTCAGACTCCTTCAATACCCCCCTCAGGCGGGGTTGCTGGCTGCCTTCTCTCCTCCTTCAGACCCCTCTGGAAGGAACCTCCCGCTCAGCTCCTCCCCCTTCCTTTGGGCATCAGTCTCCCCCATTCCCTGGGTAAGCAGCCCTGCCCCCCAACAACAGTCAGGTCCTACTTAACACTCACCACTTCGTCGTCCTCCACCAGCACCATGTCGTAGGCGCTGAGCGCCGCGATGAAGATGATGCAGGTCACGCCTTCGAAGCAGTGGATCCACTTCTTGCGCTCTGAGCGCTGTCCGCCCACATCGAACATCCTGCGGGGTCACTGGGGCCTGAACCCACACATCGAACCCTCCAGATACCCCACAGGGATCCCCTGCCTCTTAATGCTGGCTGAGGGGGGAGGCCAGGAGGGGACTGACATCTGGAGGGGCCAGGCCTTTCTGAGGGCAGGATCTCCTCAGGATGGGACCTCTGGGGTGAGACCCGGCCTGGGGCAAAGAACCGGGCCGCAGAGCCCGACGCCAGGGTGAGGGCGCCCTCGCGCGGACGCTACCGGAAGTGGAGGTCCTTGAAGGAGAACTGTGTCTCAATGATGCCGGTGGTCTTGACACGCGAGCGCAGCACGTCCTGCTCAGTGGGCACGTAGCCAGGGGCTACCAGGCGCTCCAGGTCAGAGAGGTAGCTGCAGGCGACCCGGTGCGGGTGGGGTGGTGGTAGGGCAGGGCAGGGCCCGGCCACGCCCCCCATCCCGGGCGTCCCCTCCCCAGCCCCTGCCACGGGGCCCAGGCTGCTCGCTCACTAGCCCGCCGAGTCGTTGAGCTGGTATTCCGAGGCGCGTTCAAAACAGGCCTGAATACCGGAGTCCGTCCACAGCCGCTGGATGATGTCCGACATCTCCTTGGGCATTGTGCCCTCTTCGATGGTGTCCGCCATGTGCATCAGCTTCCTGGCGTCATCCTGGGGTTAGGGTGGGAGTGGTTGGTGGTTGCACTGGGCTTGGACACTGCCCTGCGTCTGAGTCTCCAGAGGTCGCCTCAACCATCTCCTGGCACACCTGACGCACGGAGTCTCCGTACTGGATGTTCAGCGTGGTCATGGCGCGCACGATGGCCAGGATGGATTGAAGGGTGTTACCATAGATGATGGCAATGAATTCGAGGCACTCTTCCAGTGAGTACCCATCCTGGTGGATGATCCTACAGCCAGGGCAAGCGGGTTAGCGCCTCCTGAACAGGTGGGGAAGGACCAGTCACACACACACAGACACACACACATGCACACACACACGCCTGCAGCGACAGGGGCACTCACTTCATCTGCTTGACAATGGTGCTCTTCCCTGACTCACCAGCACCTGGAAAGGAAGCTCCACTGGAGAACCGGGATGACGCAAAACACCCCCCCCCATCCCACCCAACTCCTACCCCCAGCAGGATGATTAGGTGGACCCAGGCACCAGCCCAGCCCCATGACTCCTGTTCCCCTCCACGAGGGAAAGGATTACGCCCTGGTGAGAAGACGTTCGTAAATGTCAGAGTGACAAAGGGGAATGAAAAGGGGAGTCAGCGCCCTTAACAGTTCTGGGGAACCACTAAGACCTTGATACAGGCAGTGGGTTAGTCGAGAAGTAAATAAAACCCTGAGCGTCACCTGGTGGAGAGTTCTGGTACTGCCCTCAGGGGATTATTGGAGTGGGCGCCACCCCTGCTTTACACTTGGGTGGGGAGGAGAGTGTCTGGGAAAGGGGAGTGTGGAGGGAATTAACACCTTTGGGTGGGGGAGAGGACAGAGCTGACAGCCCCTCTGAGCTGACTTTGGGAGGGTGTTGGGCACTGCTCTCTTCCCTGGGGTGCTCTGATTTGGTCCCTCTGTCCACTCCCACTGCTTGAATGGTCTGGGGGAGAACCTACACTGCCCCTTAACATGGTTCTCCCTTGGGGGAGAAGCACTGTGTCAGCCTCATCGCCCCTCACTACCCAAGGGGGCCTGAACATGGCGTTCTCTATTTCCCCTTGGCCCTCAGTGCCCCTCCACCACATTTAGTTGCTTTGCAGCTCTGCCAACGATGAGTCTCTGGAAACTGAGGGTCACTGCTGAGTCTGGGTGGTTCTAGAGGCCAAGGACGCCCAGGACAGCTGTGACCTTCTCCTGCCCGAGGGAGCAGCCTTATCCAGGAGGTGCCTGGTTTCCCAGCCCCGCCTAGCAGGCCCATGGACCTGGCTGGTGCCGCGGGGAGCCTAGCCAGGACAAGTGTGCCCGTACACACACACAAAAGGGTGTTGGCACACACTTCTTGGAAAGGGAGGTTATTTGAGGAAGAGGAGAGGGCCCCTGGAGAGGGGCCTTGTGGGACACCCAGGTTTAGGGAGTATCACCAGGCAAGCCTGGCCTGGCTCCCACTCTGCCCTGCCCCGACACAGGTTCATCCCCAAACACCTCTGCTACACGTAAGGCCCTGCCCTGGCGGCAGTGGCCCCACCTGGCCCCATACCCCTACCCAGAAGCAGCAGTTTCACGGTTCGAGCATCCATCTCTGCATCTTCTTTCAGCTTCTTTTCCAGCTCCCTTGAATGCTTCTCCTCAGCACTGGCCCCAGCCCCCATGGTCCTAGCAGCCGGTGAAGGAACAGGTTGGTCAGCTGGCTCTTCTGGATGGTCAGGATCCCCAGAGCCAGGCTGAGGCCAGTTCTGGCCTCCCTAGATACCTCTGACCCCAGAACTGGCAATCAATTAGCTCCCCACAGACCTATGCAGGCCCTGATGAGGTTGCTAAGTGGGATTTGGAGGCTGAGGGTACCCAAGAGCCAATCAGAAACAAGGACAGGTGAGTATAGCTCAGCCCTCTGCTCTTCTAATCAGGCTGGTGTGGCCCCAATCCCTCAACTGCTGACTCGGCACTCCCTCTCTCACCCACTCCCACCCCTCCAGGAGAGGCTCTGGAAACCATCCAACCTGTCCCAGAGCTGGGAGATGTGTTCAGTAGGTCTGGGCTAAGAAAGGGGAGGGGAGGGCCGAGAACCTGGGATATGGGGACAATGAGGGGTGGGGCTGGCATCAGAGAGCAGAGAGAAGCTTGCGTGCAGCACCTGCTCCCTGCCCAGCGCTGGCCCCGCATCCCTCCTTGCCTTGTAAGCATGCAGCAGCCCTGAAAGGTGAGTGTCCACACCATCAACCCCGCTTGACTGCTGAGGAAGTGGAGAGCAGAGGGCCACACAGCAGGGGCTAGTAGAAAAGGACTGGGTGACTCTGGGTTCCATGTTCTGGGGAATCAAGAGAGCAAAGACAGACTTTACATTCGCCCCATCCGGGGGGCTGGATCTGGTCAGGGTGAGCCCCTCCCTGCTTCCATGACTGTATCTCAGAAGGCATGCCAGTCTGCTCTGTCACTTGCTCCATGCCAGGAATCACATGATACGTGTCTGTGCGAGCATGTGCTGTGTTCGCACCTGTGCATGTGTCCACACACTGCCTTCATGAGTGTGTGCTACTGTGCATGTCTCTTCATGTGCATGTGCTCATGTGTGTACTTTGCAGGACTTATGTGGACCAACGTGCGCATGAATGTATGAATGCGTGCGCATGTGCAATGCGTGCTAGTGTCCACTTGCCTGTTAGTGCCTGTGTGCGTACTCAAGCATGTGTGCACCTACATGTGTGCACACACTATGTGTATATGTGCAATAGTCTCTGACTTGCAAAGGGGCAAGCCTCTTCCAAAGAATTTTTTTTAGATTTATTTACTGGGGTACAGCCTAGAGGTGTATGAGAGGATTCACCAGAGAGAGTGGGGAGTAGAAAAGCTGGATTTACTGAAACACTGATAAGGGGAGCAGTGGGTGAGACAGGAAAGGTCTGTGCCTTATGTGCAGCTCCCTGGCTGGGGATCGAACTCAGGTCATACTGGTGACAGCACTGAGACTTAGTCCCTAGGCCACCAAGCAGGCCCTGGAAGAATGTTTTACAGGTGTGATGTCAGGTGGGGAAACTAAGTCCCAGAGCAGGTCTGACACTGCCAGGGGGATGGGGAGATGGGCCTCATTTATTCCAGTGTCCTGTCCCCTCTGGGTGCTCTGGGATCTGCCCAGGGGTCTGGTGTCTGTGTGTGCATTCAGATGGCACAGGGCACACCACTGGTAAGAACGGTCTAATTAACCTTGCAATAACGTTGGATGCCAAGTTTCTGGAGGTTTCCCACCTCCCAGTGTACGTCCCAGGGGGTCTGAGCCTCCTGGCTGAACTGTCCTCTGGCAACCTGCTTTTTAGGACTCAATGCGTTGCAGACCCAAGAGGCCACAAGGGGGTGCCAGGACCCCAGGCACTGAACCCTGAGCCCTGTCCCTAAACAGGACAGACAAGTGGCACTGATAGCAACCCTGCACAGGGGGCTGTGGCAAATACCCTGTCTGGGGTGGGGGGAGGGTGTTTCTTCAGGGCAATGTGTCATTTGTACAATTTCATTGTGCCAGTTTCACCTTTGTGTTCCATCTGTCCTCCTCCACCCACCACATTATTATTGGCAGAGGGTTAAGGGGGTCGGGGTGGTCTCCGCAGCCCTGGAAGGTGGTGCAGGAGCCTAGGTTTGTTAAGCCAGTGTAAACCTGGTTTCTGGGGCCTCCCCGGTGGTGCAAGGGGTTAAGCACTGCACTATGAAGCAAACCACGGCCACTGCAGCACGAGTTCGATCCCTGCTGCCGGCCAGGGGGGGACCCACATGGCGCAGCAGACCTCTCCTGCCTCGCCCGCTGCTCCCCTCAGCAGTGTACTTCTGCTGATCTGCCTGTTCTGCTCCCCACTCTGTCTCTGGTGGATCCTCTCACCTCCCATACCTCTGGCCTGTACCCCAGTTCTAATATGAATAAATCAATCAATCTTAAAAAAAAAGAAAATCTGGTTTCTACATTTTGGATTTAAAGTAGGGCCAAGCCAACCTCCCACCTGGCTCCCCTTAGCCAACAGGGATGGTCCCGATCCCTGCTGGACTTATGTGCCTTCCCAGCCCTAAGCTCCCCTTCTTCGAGGCCTCAGGGCTTGACCCCCTTCGTCCTGCCCAGTGGCCCCCCACCTATCCTGTTTTCTGCCACCTGGGACATTCGCTCATGTTGGGTGCTCTGTTGGCAGTCAGCAGGACGGAAGCATGGAGGATGGGGATTCTGTCAACTCTCAAGGAGGGGCAATTGGCGTGGGAGAACCATGGCTTTGTCCTGCCAATTCTGAGTCCTCAGTGCCTCGGATAAGGCCAGGCACAAAGCTAGGTGAGAAAGCAGTGTCGAACAAATGATCAGTCAAATGAGTGAACAGACGCTGGCCTTGCGAAGAATTGTGGGAGCAGGTGTCACCTGGGTAGCAGGAAGCAGAGAATCTGGGTTTGAGCTGAGCTCTCATCCTCCCTCCCCTACCAACAAGAAAAGCCAAAGTCCAGTCCCAGAGCCAGTGTTTATTAGCAAGATGGAACCCAAGGGCGGCTGTGGCCTGGGGTGTAGGGAGCCACCTTCCCGAGCCCCCACCCAGAGCTATTTACACCCATCATGTGAAGTGGTGGGCAGAAAGGAGCCCTGGGGGCCTCTGTCGGCGTCCAGCATGGCCCACTCTCCCCTCCGTCCTGCCTGCACCTGGCCCGTTATTCTCCCAGTCCAAGTCCGAGTGACACAGAACCAAAGAGGAGGTAGAGAGGCCGCCCTGGCCTGGGCAGCAGGGGAGGGGGCTGGAGGTGCTGCCCACCCAGGCAGGGCTCCTCTTCTCCCGTGCCCAATAAATAGAGAATAAATACCTGGGGAGGGCTGCCCTTGCTGAGCCCCCTCCCAGGCAGGGGCTGGCATCCTGGGACGGCCCCTCCCCCTTCTCTGAGTGCATCTGAGCCCCACCCGCCCACCACCCTCAGTCTCCAAAGCGGTCCTCGAATCCAGGTCTAGGCCAAGGGCACAGCTGGCAGCACACACTGGCAAGGTGTACAGTCCGTGCCCCGTCCAGGCGGAGCTTGCCTGCGCCCTGTGTCCTGGGGGTCCTGGAGGTGGCTGTCATCCACAGGCAAACTCCCAGCCGAGTCTGAAGACTGTGTGGTCCTGGCCTAGCCCGCCAACTGACTGGGCCTGGTTAGGCTGGCTTGTTCTCTGCCATCTCTGACCAGCATGGGTCTAAGTTCTGGAAGATGCTGCCGCCAAGGCAGGCTATATACAACCCACCAATAAATACTGTCTTTGCAGGGGCAGGGTGTGTATAGAATATAGATATTTTTATATTTATATATATATATCTTTTATATTAAAAGGGACGAGGGCTAGGTGGCCACTGCAGGGCTGACAGCTGGCCTCATGTGTCTGGTGGGTGGTGGCGGCGGTTCCGGGGCTTTTTCTGGTCCTGGGGTTCAGGAGGCCTGGGCGCCCCTGGTGCCTCCCTGGGACTAGGGGGCACATGGCGCCAGTAGCCCTGGCAGTACTGGTGGATGAGGCCCACTTCTGGTTGGGCCAGCAGCTGGGCCAGCTCCTGGTAAGGGGGTGTGGGGGGGCCTGCGCCGGGAGGAGGTGGGGCGCTCACAGCTGGCGGTGGGAAGAGGGCGGCATGGACAGCATCCCGGCCCAGCACGTGCAGCTGCACTCGCGTGACGACGTGCTTGAAGTTGTTCTCTGTGGCTGTGCACGAGTACAGGCCTCGGTCCCCGAGCTGCAGGGCACGTAGCAGCAAGCCCTGCTCCGTGCGCAGGAAGCGGTCCTCGGCGCGAATCTGCAGGGCAGACACAGGGCTCAGGGGCAGGGGACCGCTGCTGGCCACGCCAGCTTCCCGAGCAGACCATCTTTGGGGCCACCCCCCATAGGTATTCCCATGTGGAGCTTCCATGTACCAAGAAAAATCCACATGAAATTTCTACGTAGCATCTCAATAAAGCAACCACATGCATGTTCCCACTTTGCGGGGGAAGATCAAAGGGGATTCCATACAATCAGAGAATTTTGGAGCCTACATAAAGAATTTCTACTTCAGGGGCCTCCCTGGTGGCGCAGTGGGTTAAGCACCGCACTATGAAGCAGACCGCAGCCACTGCAGCACGAGTTTGATCCCTGCTGCCGGCCGGGGGAGGGGGGCCCACATGGCACAGCAGACCTCTCCTGCCGTGCCTGCTGTTCCCCTCAGCAGTGTGTTTCAGTCGATCTGCCTGTTCTGCTCCCCACTCTGTCTCTGGTGAATCCTCTCACCCCCAGCATCTCTGACCTATACCCCAATTCTTGTATGCATAGATAAATAAATCTCTAAAAAAAAAAAAAAAGACAGGAGCATTTAAAAAAAAAAAGAAGAATTTCTACTTCATTAGAATGCTAAACTAGAGCACCCACCTAGAATTTCCATGTAAGGAGAGTTCCACAAAAGGAAGGCTACTCACAGAATTCCCATAGACTGGAGCTCACCATACTATGCTCCCAGACAATGACGTGTCCCTCCAATAGAGCAGGTAATACAACGCGCACGTAAAAAGGCACAGTTTCCACATGACACGAAACTCTGTGGACTTTCCTTAATCACTAGATTCATTCAAGTGACTCCCACACAGGGAAGGGAACCTGGAAAGGCTTTCTTAGACGAGGGCTGCCCAGTTTGGCTCCTCTACCACATTTCAACCAAGTGCAACTCCCGTTATACCAGAGACTCCCACGACCACGGCGAGGACAAACTCACCTCTCGGCGCCGGTCACTGGGATCTCGCTGGAACAGCCACTTGACCGTGGCCTGGGGCGAGCGGGGCTGGCACTCCAGGAAGGCCGCGCTGCCCGCCACGCCGTACTGCACAGACTCCACGGCGTTCTTGTTGGCTAGGGGACGAGAGCCGCGTGTGAGAGCTGACGGCTCTGCGAGGGTGGGCGGCAGCAACACACACAGACTCACCCATAAAAGCAGGGGTGCAACTGCGCATCTAGTCCCTGAGGGGGTCCCTACAACCCCAGCCCCCGACCCCTACGGTCCACGTGGGAATCCTTGCAGCTGGGGCCTGTCTCCAAAGTCTGAGCAGCGCCCGGAGCTGAGACAGACACTCACCGTTGGAGTTGAACCCCCGGCACTGCCTGATGGGGTTCCCGTGTCGGACGTCCTGCCGGCGGCTCCGTCTGGAGGAGGACAGCTCCTGAGTGTTCCCAAGGAAGCTTGGGCCCCGCCCCTGAGCCCCCAAGACTCCAGGGTAAGATGTATCGCCCATAACCCCCCCAGGGTAAAACCCCATCCACCTCCGACCTCCCCAGACTGGGCGGTCAGAAGTGCACGGTCTGGGTTCATACCTCTTGGAGGACGCCGTGTAGCGGGAGCAGGCCTGGCCGTCCCAGGCACAGTAGGGGTCCCGGGCGAGGCAGCAGTCGGCGCAGGCCGCCCCATAGGCCTGGCAGCGGTGCAGACTGAGGTGCGTGACGCCTACTGCCGAGGCCACGTACAGTTGTTGCTAGGGACAGGAGCAGGCCTGTCAGCTCCTTGCCTGCAGCCAGCCCCAGCAGGGGTCAGCTGGCCCTTCCTTGTTCCAGGCCTCAGTTTCCCCAACCCTGTACCAAGGGCATGGTCCCAAGGAGACGCAGGCTCCATCCTGACACCCAGCCCACCTCGCCAAACTCACCCTCTTGGAAGATATGGTCATGGTCTTAACAGGTGCTGGTTCCTGGAAGAAGGCGGGGGTCAGTCTGGGACCCTAGGACCCCTTCCCAGCCTGACCTGAGCTGAGGTCAGGCGCTGGTCCTCAGGAAGGCCAGGGGGAGGAGGACAGGACTGGCCGGTGACACACCCACCTTGAAGACCTCCACCTCCTCCAGCATGAGCTCCTCCATTTCCTGGTCATCCTTGGGCAGCACGATGACCTTCTGCACTGTCCCGCGGTCTGGAACGGGCCGGGCAGGGCCTCAGTGGGGCTGAGGCTGCTGGGGAAGGGGCACTGGCCTCAGCCCCTTCCCCCACCAGGCCCAAACCCCTGAGGGCAGTAGAGCAGGAGCTCTGTGCCCAGGTTAAAGAGTGTCTCCCGAAGGGGGCACTGGCCGAGGACAGGGATGATGGTCGGGGTCTGCCCGCCCCACCCCAGACCCAGGGCTGGACGTGCTCCTTGTGTGTGCCCACGGCGCGCACAGACGCTCCACGAAGGTACCTGCCATCCGCCTCCCTTCCCTGCCCATGCACTGGTCCTCAGGAGCCCAGTGCCCCGCTTTCACTGGCCCCTGGTACGGGGATCGGAGTGGGGCTTTCCCACCTCAGTTATCCCAGCAACAGGGAGAAGGCTCCCGAGGACAAAGGTGCCAGAGTTGGCCGTGACAAGCCTGTCGCAACCCCTAGCAGGGTAGGTCCCAGCCCCATGGGTCTGCACCCTCCACCCAGCGGGCCCAGCGTGGGAGGGGCCGGGAGCAGCAGCGGGTACCTGTGCCCAGGAAAAGCACCTCATAGCGCCCATCGGCTGCATCCACCTGGTCCACGGCGACAGTGGTGAGGCGGAAGGGAGCGCCTGTGCGGACCACGAGGGGCCGTCGCTGCAGCGGGTACACAGCCTGGTACATAAGTGGGTGGCTGCGCATGAAGTTGATCACTTCATCAGGATAGTCCTTGGTGGACTTCATGGACGGCGTGAAGGTCCCGCCAGGGCACTGCAGGCAGGCGATGAACATCAGAGCCGGGCCACCCAAACGGGGCTCACTGGAGCGACCGCTGCTCTATGTCCACATCACCCCGACCTGCTTCTCTCTGCAGGCTTCTACTGACACCCGACCTCCTGCTCCAGGCAAGGTCCCGAGGTCCCGCAGGGTCAAACTCCACAGCCACCCTCTGGCCTAGTGGCAGCACACAGCAGGGCTGGCCAGTCCCTTTCCTGTCCGCATCTCCACCCTGCCAGCTCCTTCCTCTGCCTGTTTCCCTGCTCAGCTAGCCAGCAGGCCCTGAATTCCTGGGCCACCCGAGGCACGCTCTCCTCCAGCCCTGACGCTGCCTCTGCCTGGGGGTCAGCGCCCCAGCCCTGGCAGCCTAACCCCAGCCCATCCTTCCAGCCTCCAAGTTCACCGCTGGGGGGTTGCCTTCCCTCTGCTGAGACGGGCTTCCCCACAGAGGCCTGGCCACGGTCTTGTAACCCCCCATGCATGGGGTCAGCTCGCATCACACCCCTGTTTAGACCCAAGTAGTTGGAGCCCACACCAGACCATGAGGAGGGGGGCATTTCCTACCACCACAGCCTGGGCCCTGGCCTCCCGCCCCCGACTACTGTTCGCCAGCTATGCTGACCTCTGCTGCTTCTCTGCTTTTGCCTTAAAGATTCTTCCCTCAAATTTCAAGCTCCCAGACACCCCAGGAGGCAGTCCCTGGAGCAGCCCGCCACAACCAGCCCACCGCCCTTGCTTGCGGATCCTGGCTGAGCCCCTTCACTGCCTGACCGTGTGTGCAAAAATTCTGCTTTATTTCAAGCCCACCCATAGATGCCTTCCCGAGAAATAATAATTCAGCTTTCCTAGGGGCGATGGGGGGCTTCTACATGTATCTATCTGGCCCACCTCCCGCCTGACTCCATGATGGCCGGGTCCACACAGGCCAAGGGCTGACCTAGACGGGCCTTTTACAGGGAGAGAGAGCGGGCAGCCCTGGGTGGGGTTCTCACCGTGCCTGGCCTTGGGTAGGGCATCTTCCCCGAGAAGGGCATCCACTGGTAGTTGGGGCCCTCCTTGTGGGCAAAGGGCCCGTTGAAGACCATGCGGATATCAGCCATGGAGTAGACGCACACGGCCGAGCCTCGGAACACGGAGCTACAAGCGGGTGGGACACTGTGGGCGGAGCAGGTGCCCGGGTCTCCCGTCCCAGGCTGCCTCACCCGACGACTTGCCACCAGGCCGGGCTCCTCCGCAAGGCAGGGACCCCCCAGCCAGGACCATGCCGCCGCTGTGCCGCCCCCGCCTTACCCCGAGGAGGTAAAGACAGCGTAAATAACCGGGTTCCTCACGTCCTGGGTCTGCTGGACGAACACGTCCTCTGGGGATGGAGGGGAAGCTGCTAGGCGGGGGCCTTAGCCAGGAGCCCGGGGTCTGCCCGCCCAGTGGGTTCTGTCCCGATCACGGCAGCCGCCTATGCCGGGCACTCACGGAGCTCGTCGAAGTGGGTCTCGATGCCGTCCTCGCCGGGCACGGAGCAGACCAGCCTTGCCTTCAAGAACGTGCTCCACTTGTTGACCAGGCAGCAGTGGCCGCCGTCGTCGTTCTGAGGGGCAGGGGCAGGGGCAGGGACTGGGTCAGAGCAAGCGGCTTACCCTAGACGCTGCCAAGGCAGAGCTGACGGTCCGCAGCGCGGAGCCCAGGGCCGCGGGCGCGTACCAGGCAGATGCGCCCGATGCGGGCGTACACCGCGGGGCTCTGCTGCGCCTCCGCCGACCGCTCGCGGAAGAAGAAGTAGAGCTTGTCGTCGTTGCGCTCGGCGCTGTCGGGGATGAGCTCCGCGTGGATGAAGGAAGGGTCTGCAGGGCAGAGGTCAGCTGGCGAGGCCTCCCCCCACGGTGCCTCTTCCAGGCGCATTACTGGCCATGCACGGCCCCCCGCCCGGCCTGCTGCAGGCGGACGTGTCCCGCGAGTGCTTCTTCACGCCTCCTCGCCCCGTCCCGGACACGCTGCCCACCGGCGGGCTCGGGCCGCACTCACCATTGAGCCACCGCGAGTTGTACTGGTCGGTGCGCATGGCTGTCTGCTTGCCCAGGGTGCGGAAGATGGCCGCGTCGGTGCCCATGAAGTCGATGTACACTCCGGCGTAGAGCTCCTCGTCTGCGGGGGCCGGCGGGCTGGTCAGGGAACCGGGCGCGGCCCGGTGACCTCCAGAGCAGGCTCTATTCCCCCCTAGCCACCCCAGGGCCCGAGTCTATCACCAGCGGAGCGCAAGACCGGGACAGCGGCACGTGGCTCTGATTAGGAGCAAGGCCGGCCTCCGTGGTGAGCCCGCCCGCCTGGCCCCTGCAAGCCACTAGCCCGAGCTCACAGGTGGCGTGGGAGGGGCGGCCAGGCTGGGTCCAGCGGCTCCACTCCAGGGGCAAGCCACCTCAAGAGCACATGACAATATAATAAAATAACTAGGAAATAATGAGTTTTGAGTATTTATTACCTTTATTTTAAAAAGTAATTTACTTAATTGAAAGTGCATGTAATTGACTTTTCAATAAGAGCTGTGTTTAACAGCTGGATCACGAGACACCTGAGCATTTTAACAGAAAGTTTAATAATGACGCTGGCTCCAGGCCACTCCATTTCTTCCCTTAGAGTCCCCAGGGCAGGCCCTGCTTCCCCCACCAAGGCCCTGGGTCTGGGCTCTGCCTCGGGCTAGGATTTCTTGCTGGCCAGGAGGGGAGGAGAACGCCAGGCCCCACTCTGAGGGCCTCTGCCAGGCTGGGAGGTGGCACAGTCGCCGCTATGAGTAGACACGGCTGGGCAGAAGCAGGCAGGGGCCAGGGTAGTGCTGGCCCACGCGGCTTGCGGGTAGGAACAGCAGCTGCTCCTGAGGCCCTAGGCAGCACCCCTCCTCGGAGAACAGCACCCCAACTCCCTCTGACACCAGGCTAGGCCAGAAACAAACCCGCTCCTGATCACCAGGCCAGTACTCTCTGATGTTTCTTTGTGGGGGTCTCTCCAGGCTCTCAGACAAGCCAAGGACATGCCATGGAATACCCCCGACCCCCCCTTAGACTGCCCCCGACAGTTTCAGCTTATCTTCTCTTCCAGCTGATCTGTGGCTGGAGAGTTCTGCTTCTGCAGGGTCCACACCAGATTTCCAGGTAGGATGTGGTTCCCTGAGTACCCCCAGGCCAGGGGCTGGCTGGAGGCTCACACCTCCCTGTCTCTATGCCCGGACTCACACAGTGCCTGGTTTCTCTGCCCCACAAGGTGGGGCCCACTGGGGTTCAGCTTCATGCTCATGGTGTCTGCCCGGGGTAAGTGCTGTTGCCGCCCCTTCCCATCCTAGAGGCACGGGCCACACGGGGGTGGGGCACTCACTGATGAGGGCCGAGGCTGTGTCCAGCTTGGGGTCATACGGGCACTTGCCCTTCCCTGACTCCAGTCTCTCGGGCTCCAGGTAAAAGATGTAGTCCTGCGGGGCAGAGGGGGACTCAGCACCACCCGAGCCGGCCCCACAGCCAGGACGGGCAGGGGTCAGGCTCCCAGGGTGAGAGCGAGCCAGGGACACCCCAAAGCCACCCCCACCATTCCCTAGGGCTTCTTGGGTTTTAACTGCAGCAAGGTCACCCAGGGCAGGGCCAGGCCGTGGGCTCCAAGGCAGGTGCTTCCTGGCCCAGGTCTTGGAGGGCTCTGCTTTGGGAGTCACGAGAAGGGCATGGCAGGCTTCAGATGCTCGAGCCCGCCATGCCAACCACCTCGGAAGACTCTGGTCAGGTCCCCTAGGGCCACAGAGGCATAACTCATTGAGCTGTTTCCGCCTGTCCTGGGCCAAAAAAGGGCTGCCACGGAGGACAGTGGCCAAGGGACTGAGCTCCAACCCTTTGCTCTCAGGTCCCACCAGGCCAGAGCGTTCTGATGTCAGTGTGCTCCCAGCCTTATACTCCACCTGTGGTCCTCAGGACAGACAAGCAGTCCGCGGCCCTCTCCCTGCCCCTCAGCAGAGCCCCCAGCTCCACATGTCTCCCCAGGGTGCCAGGAGTGGAGGGGTCCAGTTTAGACCACATGGAATTCACAAAGCCCCCTCTGCCTCCCAACCCAGCCCGGGAGATGCTAGGAAGAAGGAAGCTGAAAGCTCCAGGACGAGCTCATGGGAAGGCGGGTAAAGGAGAGAGGCAGAGGTAGGAAGGGGGTGGCAGCAGGTGGCAGGGATGGTGATGGAAGATATACACAGGCCTGCTTCCAGTTCCACTCTGCACACGCGACCGCCTGCACACACACACCACACACATCGCTGCCGCACACGGAACCAGTGCTCACCCTCTGGCACACAACACGCAGCGCCTGAGCAGTCCCGCCTCGCCGCACCGCGGCCAGACACACGCGCGCAAGTGACCACTCTCTGTCATTCACCGGCAGCCCCTGCCCCCGGGCCCGCCCCTGCCCAGCCCCAGCACCCCAGACCAGACCCCGGGTCCTGGCTAGTGGACAGACAGCTGTGCCCTTCCTCCCCAGGGTGACGGGCCCATGTGCGAGAGTGTGAAGGGCACCGTTAACTGAAGGCCCGTGGCATGGGCACCCAAGAGCATGTGTCCGGCTACACACATGCCACGCTCCCGCCCTGGTGCAAAGCCAGAGTGGGTGTGAGTGCACGATGGGTACCCGCGTGTACTGGGCGCTCAGGCGTGTCTGTACAAGTGGGTTCTGAGGGCGAGGCACGGCCGGCCCCAGGGCTCCTGTCTTCCCCACCTGGTGGCTTCATGATTTCTCGCCTTCAAGGGCCACACTGAGGCTGACATGGGTCCAGCTGAGATGCCTTCAGGGCCTGAGGGCACTGCAGAGGAAGGGGTGGGGGCACAGAGATAGAGGGAGGACCCTGGGGAGCCTGGCCTGGGGTGCAGGTCCTGGCTGGAAGGCCAGGACCAGGGTGAGTCTAGTTCACAGGTGGTGCTGCTGGCGCGGGCCTGGAGGGGTGAGGCCCACCTGGCGTGGGGCCGTGGGCGTCGGGCGGAGGGCACCATCCGTGGCTCTGCTGCCTCGGCCTCTGACCACCTGCGTCTGGGTCCAGGGCGTGGCCTGAGAAGATGAGGAACAGGGGTGAGAGCCAGGGGTGGCAGGGGCTGGGGGAGCGGGCTCGGGCTGCCAGCTTCTCACACCACGCATGCCAGGAACACACTCGAGCGCACAGATGCACGAGCGTGTGCACACATCCACATCTTGGCACACGCCTGCACACATGTGTCCCACAGGCCCAAGTCACTCTCATACATGCCCTACAAGGTCACACCAGCTCACACACATGCCTACATGGAAATGGAAAAGGGCAGAAGCGGGCAAGGCAGGGCAGAGCTGGGGAAGGAGCAGCTCCCCCAGGCCACGTGGCGGAAGCCGACCCAGCATTCAACCTCCTGACGCCAAGGCCCCTCAGGCCCTCCAGCCTGGCTGCGGGGGCGGGCCACAGGCATGGCCAGGAGGATGGTTGCCTCATGTGGAGTGCGCACTTACTACGTGCCTGGCACAGTGCTAAGAGCTTGGGGAGCATTAGCTCACTGCCTCCTCCTCACACAGACCTGTGAGAAAGGCAGCTATTAGCCCCATTTTTGGGGGTGGGGGGAGCTAAGGCTCTGAGGGGTGAAAGGAGTTACTCACCCATGGCCACAGGGCTGGGGCTCAAGCCCACGTTCCCATGAGAACCCTGCAGTGCGGCGACCGACAGGGGCTGGGGGCAGCACGGGGCCGGGGCCGGGGGCTCACCTGGGCACGGCGGCCGCGGTTTACATAGGTGCACACAGGGTTGTAGGCGCCGGTCCCGCACACGTACAGATGTGTTCGGTTCCAGGGCTGGATGAGTCTGACGAAGTTGCCGCATTCACCCTGGGCCGGAGGGAAAGCCAGAGGTGCCGAGATGCCCTCTGTCCCACCGCTTCCCGGGTCAGCTGCCCCACCCGCCGCGGCCCCCGCACTCACGTTGCCATCCTTGCCTGACAGCACACACTCCTCGATGCGCTGCGGGGAGGCTGCCCAGTGCACCTGCCAGGGGCGGGAGTCAGGGGTGCCACGGGCTGAGGGCCCCGGCCCCGCCCGCGCCCCCTGCCCCAGCCTGCACGCCCCATGCACCTGGCCTTACAATGAGGGGCTCCCGGTTGATGTCATGCAGGTCCAGGGACAGCACGTAGTCCTTGCTGCCCACGTACATGCGGTCGTGGTCCTCGTCCTTGAGCAGGATGCGGTAGTCGGTCGTGTTGAGCAGGAAGTTGAAGAAGTGGGCAGTGCCTGTGGCCTTGAGCTCTGTGGGTGGGTGGGGGCGGCGTGGCAATTAGGGCCCGAGACCATCCAGCCACAGCCTAGCACACGGTCGTCTCAAGCCCCCAGGCCCCCAACGGACTTTTTGAAGCTCCTTCTCCAGTTCCTCACTTGTTGGGAGGAGAAAGTGGGACAGGTGGGCAAGCCAGCAAGGGGGGCCACACTCCAAGCTCTGATTCATCAGCAGCCCCAGCCGGTCTCTGGGACCCAATGAAAGGGCAGTGGGTGTGGGCCAGGCCGAAGGCCGGCATCAAAGAGTCTCTGCTCGGAGGGGTAAATACTCCCACGCTCAGGGTGGGGCTGGCTTCCCACGGGGGCCTTAAAGGGTTAATGAGCAGGGGTGTGGAGGCAGGCACATCCAGGACAGCCTGGAGACGCTGGCGCCCAGCCTAGGCGCCCTCACCCTGGCTACCCCCGGGAGACCAAAGCCGGCACACAGCAGGGCCCCCTCACCTGAAGCGGCTAGTGGTAGACAGTCCTGCTACCCGGGAGCCTGGGCTTCCCCAGGCCCCTGGGGCTGCGCGAGTGGAACTCTCAGACCACCCTGCTCCCCCAGGCACAGTGTCCAGGAAGGAGGCCCTGCCCCTAGTGCTGCAGCAGCCGGGACAGGCTGGGTCCAGTTTGGTCCTTAGTCTCTCCTGTGTGAGTCTGGCAGCCCCAGCGCTCCCGTCCCCAAGTCCTCTTTCTGGGGGTGAAGGGCAGGTGGGAACTGGCAAGTGACAGGCCAGTGACAGACACAGGGCTCCAGAAAACTTGGAGACCTTTGTCTGGGAAGGGGTGAGCCAAGGGGTCCCTTTGGCAAGCCCCTCCTCCACTCACCCCTAGCTATTTTTAGCTCGGCAGGAGGGAAGACTGTAATGAGGTGATGAATATTCACAGAGGCTCCAGACGGCAGTGCACAGACGAGCACGGCGTGCACGCACGTGGCCCAGGTACGCACACAAGCATACGCGCGTCCTGCATCAGACGGAGCGCCCACCACGGGGGCAAGCACCCCCTGCCTGCCCACCCCGCAGCTGGGAACCTGTTTCACAGGTGGGCGGGCGGTCAGGAAGGCCCAGAGGACAGCTGGAATGTGAGCTCCAGACACCAGTGGGACCAGTGGGTGGTCATGCCCCATCAGCCAAGGTCGCCCTGCGCCAGGCGGCTCTCCTGGCCACCCTGCCCCGGCTCAGTGCTGGGGACCTGTAGTGGAGCCGGAGAGGTGTGTCTGGCTGTGCGGAGAGGCGGCTGGCAGCCAAGGGGCTGCTCCAGCACACCGGAGGCCACGCTGAGGATATGGGGGAAGCAAAGGCCTCGCCTTGCCCAGTCCTCCTGTGTGTGGCAAGAGAATACAGGTGATGACCTTGTCCAGCCGCTGGGACGGAGGGACGCCGAGGGATCAAAGGGCCAATTCCTGCCAGGCTACGGCCTCTCCCGCCTGTCCGGCGGCGCTTCTGAAGTCCTGGGCAGGGCAGCCTGGGCACCTGTCCTGCACCTGTTGTTGGACCACGCGGAGTCCCCCGCCTGGCCACCCAGCCCTAGTGACAACAGGAAAGTAAACACTCACCCACCCCCCCAGGGCCAGGAAGTGGGGCTGCCAGCGGAGCCCCCCCCCCCTGGCTGGGACAGCCCGCCAGGGGTTATTTATACCCTGGCTGGGGGTATCAGGCATGGCCTTGGTTGTGCCTTCACTTGTCCTGCTGGCCCAGGGCAAGGGGCATTTAGGGGGCGCTGGAGGGCAGGGAGAAAAACTCCAACGGGGACCTCCATACAGGCACCTGGAGTGGGGGAAGCCGCAAATATCCAGCTCCCAGAAACCCAACCAGCCGTTGTCTCTACCTGCCCCTCCCCCCGACGCCTGCCCAGGCTGGGTCTCTACAACACGAACCCACCTCCTCTGCCCTCCAAGCCCACGCCCGGCCTGGCCGAAGGCCCAGCACTGGGGCTCCGGCCCCCCTGTGAGAAAGGCAGGGAGAGCCCATTCTGCAAAGGAAGAGACTGACACCTACATGAAGAGCAGATGAGCTGACCTCACATCCTGCCCCCCAACCAGCTGAGCCCCCAGCAGCCTGCCCTGCGTGGGGGGCGGGGGGCGGGGTGGAGGCAGCTTCCACTCAGCCTTCGAGCACACGTTATATCCGAAGCCCTGAGCTCTGAACTTCGATTTGCAGGTGCAGCACAGAGAAAGAAAGTGACGTGCAGAGTGCAGGGGTGTGGGGGAGTTCCCCCTCGGGCCCTTGTAGTTTGAGCCAGAGGACGGAAGGCCCAGGTTGGAGGGTGACTGGCCCTGCAGCGACGGGGCAAGTGACTCAGGACCCCTGGGAGTGCCCCAGCGGCTGGGGAAATGGCGTCAATGGCTGTTGTCACAGGACATGATGCTTCGGTCACTGTGGGGACTGTGGTGTGGGAGGAGAGCCCCCAAGAGGCTGTGTGGGGCACGGCGGGTGGAACCACCCCCCGGACTCTGGTCTGGCCTGGGCGCTGAGACCCCAGCTGGGGCATTCTGGCTCTCTGAGCCTTATTTGCCCACCTTTGGGGACTCCTAGTCTTCGAAGGGGTGGTGGGGTGGGGTTCTGCTCTCACCTTGTCTGGTCCTCACTCCGCCCACCCTGCCTGGGTTGCCCCTGACTTGGGGTGGAGGGATAGTGGGATGGGGTCTCACTCGCTCCGTGGAAACAGGTTCACCATCCCTTAGAGACGCCCACCCGCCAGTCCCACTCCTGCTGCCCCATTTCCAGTGCTGGGTGGGGAGCAGAGAGGGCAAGGGGGGCAGGAAGGGACTTCCTGATGACTCAACCCATCCCTCCCCTAACTCCATCCTGTCTGCCCCCCTCTACCAAACCACAGGCGCAGAGCGAAACCCAGAATCACCGTCCAAGCCAGACCTACATAAGGGGGAATAGGTGGACAAGGGAAGGAGTTTCCCAGATCCCAGAGCGGACTGGGTGCGGGGTTCTGGCCTTGCTGACATCCAGCTAGCACGACTGTCTCATGGCCCCAGACTGCAGGGAAGGAGTCTGACAGGGATCCCCACGACAGCCTTGCTCCCCAGCTCCAGAGAGGAAGACTGGGGCTCAGGGAGAATAGCACACCTCAGGTCGGAAGCTGACAACTGAATTGGTGTCCTATCCCAGTGTCAGGGCAAAGGAAAGGGGGGGTTCGTTCCTCTGAAACGCCCGGGCCAGGGCGGGCGCCAGCAAGCAGCCCGGCCTCTTCTCGGACACTGCACGGCAGCAGGGCTAGACACGGGTGTCGGGAGCAGGGACTGGCCAAGGGGAGCCTGAGGGCCTGAGGGCCCATCCACGGGGGAGGGCGCCACAGACCCGGCCTGCCCGTCTCCTCAGACCAGGCCCCATCTCTGGCACCCCGTCCACGGTCCAGCTGCAAGAGCAGGAGCCTGGCCCCGCTCCCTCTCCACGGCAATGCCGGGGGCGAGGCTGGGACACAGTTCAGGGTTCTGTGGGTGTCAGGGCGCAGAAGCTTTGTCCTTGGGGAGGGAGGATGGCATGACTGGGTGATGGCTCCTGGGAAGGGCTCCCCACCCCCACACCTCACCCAGGCTGGGCACAGGTCGGGTGGGGCGACATCCGGGAAGGCTTTTCCCGTCATTGGGAAGGAAGAGCCTTTTCTGGCATCAGACACCTCATTTCCGCAGTCCTTCCTAGCCTCTAGCACTCCCCCAAGGTCGCTGGACACTCAGGGTCCTGGCTCAGAATGACCTGGCAGAGATCCAGCGCAGGACAACTCAGGGGGCTTAGTCTTGGGGGTGTCCTCCTGCCCCCTGGGAAGCAGCCAATGACGCCGCACTGCAAAGGCGCTGGTGGGCGAGGGCGGCCTGGCAGAGGAGGCCAGGACACAGGTCTGTTGCCAGCAAGGCAGGGCTGCTACAAAAAGTGGGGGGTCTTGGAGTAGAGGTGAGTACCCCGCCCCCTTGGTTACAACCCCACAAAGCAGCAGGCTCTGACTGACAGCGTCACCTCCCCTAGCCATGCTCGGGTATGGAGCCGTGACAGACAGGCCTATAGCCCAGCCCTGACCTCCGACCTCGTGTGGGCGAGTGCGGCCCTAATCCCTGAGCTAAAGAGAAATGAGCCGGGGGCGAGAGGTGGGGTGCTGGCCAGGGTCTGTGTCAGGAAAACAGCGTCTCTGCCTTCCCAGGGAGCTGAGGCCAACGGGGATGTGTAGGAGTGGCAGGGTACGGACAGGCCCTGCCGGACAGCCCTGTGGGCTCTAGGGAGGGGTCCCGGCCCCTTTATTACTCCCCCAAGGCTGCAGGGCCCCAGAGGAAGGTCCAGGGGCTGGGCTGAACCCCTGGCTGTCGGCCTAATCCGTTTTTAATGAGCGGCCAGCCGGAAGGTCTCAGTCCCTGGCCACAGCCCGGCAACCCTGGGAGCCCCAGCCAGGCCGAGCTGGGGGCAGGGCAGCCCCAATAGCTTTGCAAGCACCTTCCCCCTGTTCAGCATACCCACGCCGTTCATGCTCCAAGGCCAGGACCCCAAACACTGGCCAGGTCAAGCGAGAGCCCCAGCATCTGCCAGGCACATGGCAGGATGACTCTTGTCCAGTGTCCCATGGACCCTCTCTGGGGCATCTGCCCTTGATCCCGGTTCAGGCCCCCATGCAGCTGAGTGGGAGCGGCCGACACTCTAACGCAGGGCTGGCTCTCTTGGTTCTCCCCACACCGCTGTGATGGGAACCCCAGAAGCCAAATGCAGGAGTCTGCCTTGGCTTAAGCTACCTATTCTCTGGGGGGGTAGGGTCCGGGCTTCTCTGGCCCCAAACCCCTTAATATCTGTCCCCTGCGATCACAGGCCTGGGCCAGGCTCTCCAGCTCAAGACCCAGAGGCCTCCCCCAGAGCCATCCACTCTCCCCCCCTCTTTCCCCAGGCAGGTGAGCCAGGTCGTGCCAACAAAACCAATTACAGCCGCTCTCACCCAATTAGCAACTAATTATGGCCTCGTAGTCCATTCAACATAATTAACATGTAAATGACTCGGAGTGTTTATATTCAATAACTGCTCTGATTGAATTTAATTTAAATGTCTTAACTGGGGACCCAGTTACCGTATTTCACCACCTAGAGCTGCCACTTCCTGGGAATGTCAGCTCCTCCAGGGGGTCCTGAGATGGGGTGGAGGGGCAGGCAAGGTGACATGGGGCCAGTCTTGGGGAGGGTGGGGTGGTCGCTGACCCAGCATCCCTGACACACCAATGGGACCCCCAAGATGGGAAATCCTCTAGAACATGGCCCCCTTCTCAAGGGCTACTGTAAACATCCCAGCTGTTCAGTAAACACCCGGCTGGAGCCGGAGCCGCCCAGCTGGGCTAAAGCTCTGCAGTGGGCGACCCTCCCGGTTCAGGGGTTGAGGGCGGGGGCTGGGGCCCACGGGCCCAGGCAGGCTGTTCCCACGCCCGTTCCGCCCCAGTGCCCACCTGCTCCGCCCAGGAGAAGACAGGCTGGGGGCACCGCTCATCCCTGACCGGGAGAACCCAGGAGGGAAGGGGCCGGGTCGGTCCTTGGCGCAAACACCAGCCGGGACCAGAGAGCCAGAACCCTCACTACCCTCAAGAGGCCCAGAGGCTTTGACCATTTTGTCCGAGCAGGTGTTTCCACTGACCCCTGCCCACCCCCCACTTGGCAGGACACAATGTGGGGAGAGCTGACCTGGGGGCAGGATGGCCCGTGTGAACGGAGTGGGAGGAGGCAGCCCGGACCCAGCAAGGAGCTCACACAGGAATGTGCCCCAGAAGTGTGGCAGGGGTAGGCGGAGAAGCCAGTCCCTAGCAGGAGGATGGCATAGATCCATTTCTCAGGTGGGGAGAGTCAAATGGCCATTCAGGGCCTCTGGTTCCACAGGCCCGGGGGTCCACCCCTCCTCCCACATTCCAGACCTGGCCCGGAAACCCCTCACTCCTTCCTCCACCACCTCCTCCTCCCCCCGTGACTGCAAAAGACAACAAACTCTCCACGGCTCATTTACTCCGATAAATCACCCAGACAGACAGGCCAGGATGGGACCGACAGGCTGGTGGATGTCAAGACCCTCCCCCTGCCCTGGGTCCAGTCCCCGTCTGCCATTCTTGGACTCCTGGGGTCCCTGCAGCTCCTTCACATCACCCTCCCAGAGATTCCCAGGATGGCCCAGACAGTCCGAACCCCGTCCCAGCGTTTGGGTGGGGAAACTGAGACACACGCTAGCGATGTGTTACCAGGGTCGCTCTTAGGGATGCAGTGAGGCTGAGTGGAGCCTGGGCAGGGCTCAGCCAGTTAGCCAGGAGGGCAGCAGAGTGGGAGTGCAGGACCCACTCAGGCCTGGCGCTAGGGTACCCGGTGCCAGGGAGGGTGCTGAGCCAAAGAAAGCTGGTCAGGTAGCCCTGGGCAGAGGCCCCTGGAGTGCCGCCCGCTTGACCACAGGTGCACGAAAGCCCACAGGGCCCCCACATTCTGGCTGCTGCCATGCCAACTGTTGTATACGACCCACAGACTCAAGCGTGCCGACTGACCAGCTGAAACACGGGCGGTGCACTCTGCCCTTGCAGGCAGCAGCAACGAGCCCTGAGCAGCAAGAAATAAGGCTCCTGACCTGTACAGAGACCTCAGGGGACAGAGCATGTCTCAGCAGGAAGCAAGGAGGGGTCAAGGTGGTGATGGGGGAGGAGTGGAGGCAAGGGGAGACCAGGGGAGGAAGGAAGGAAGAAGAGTGGGGAAGGGGGGCTGGGAGGTGAGGTCTCTGCCCCTAAGGTTTCCCGGTCCTCTTGCTTTGCGCCTATCCCTGTCTGCAAAGAAGCAGCAGATAACCTTTGCCTGCCAGAGGCCCAAGGAACATGGTCACAAACTAGGCCAGTTGCGGCCTGCCTCCCCCACAGGCTGGCCTCCCGGTTCCTAGGCCAGCAGCCCAGGGCCGTTCTTTGCCGGTGGGGTCAGTGGTCAGGTCTGGAGCCCAGCGGGTCTCCACCCTCTCCCGGAGGCTGCTCAGCAACCTGGGGTGAGGGCTGGAGGGGGTGCTGCAGGCCTGGCAAGCTCAGGCACCCACGTGAGCCGGAATCCGGAGCCTTCTGGCATCCAGGCCTCTGGCAAAGGCCCTCTTGCTACTTCTAAGAAAAATGCAGCAGCAATATTCTCTGCTTCTCCAAAGCTCCAAGGGCTCCCTCGAGGCAGGGCTCAGACCCCCAGGACAGGGCCAGGCCCCGCAAACATTCTCTTGGCCACCATGTGCATGCCTGAGTGGGCAACCCAGGCCCGGGCGTAGCTGCAACAATGGTCAGGAAAGGGTCACTGAAGCTGACCAGGGGCTCCAGCCAGACTGGGGAGCTCATCTGGGCTTGGGGGACTACCTCCAAGGCATCGCCTCCCCAAATGCAGCTCTGTCATTGGATATTCCCCACATATGTCTTCAGTACCTCTGTGATGACAAAAAAGCTTAAAACCACAAGGAGAAAATGCAAACTACACCGGAACGCCAAGAGCCTCAGGACTCAGGCATCTTGCTCTTCCCCTCACACCGTCATTTCCACTCCTACTCCTCCCACAGCCTCCCCTCCCCGTATGAGATGCAGCCTCCTCCATGACGCGTGCCTGGATTCTGAGGTAGGCATTCTCCGAACCCCCCAGCCCAAGACGCAGTTGCCTCCTGCAGTCCTTGCCAAGCCCTGTCTCCCTCACCAGAAGTCAGAAGCCGGACGGGAGGGTGAGGCTGTGTGGGACTGCTAGGAGCTGGCTTCCCCGGGATGGGCCATCACCCCTCTGCCCTATCTGCTCCCCTCTGAGCAGCTCCTAGTCCCCAGACTCCCTTCCCCGGGGCTGCAGTCTCAGAGTCAGTCCTGGTGGCACGGAGAGGGCAGTTCCGTTCCATGACAAGGCAACAGGCGCACAGGTCGGGCATTCAGGACCGAAGGTCTGCCTAGGGCCCAGGTCCGATGCTAGCAGAGCTGCCTGAGCCCTCAGGGGCCCTCCCCAGGGCCAGTGGCGTCTCCACACCACAGCGCAGGCTGGGAGGGCCAAGCCACTGTCTGAGGTTGCACAGTACCAGGGGTTACAGAGGTTTGTTCGCCTGGGGGCAGCGCCTCTCAACCACCACTACTGACTGCTTCTGCTGAGCTCAAATACTGCGGTGCCCTGGGGAGCAGCTAGAGGTCTCCCGGGAGCAGGGGCCAGAAGCCCCAGGCCCAAGGGTCAGTGCCGGCATGTGCACACAGGTGCAGGCAGCCAGGAGCCCGCTCTGAGGCCGCTGCCTCCCCAGCCACAGGGTGAAAGATGCCTTTATGGGCCGGGTAAGGTTTTTATCTTGGCGGTTTCTCTTTAAATTCTTTACGATTATGAAGCAGCGGGGGCTGCCAAGGAACATGATTTACTCCTTGAGCATGCACCAGCTCCTTGCTCAGTGCCAAGGGAAGCTGGAGCCAGGGAGGGAGGGGCGGGCATTGTGCCAGGGAACCAGAGACAAGGCCTGTGCGACCGAGGCCTGGTCAGTGTGGTCCCATGCAAGGCTTGGGTGGACCCAGAACCAGACCCTAGGCCCTGGCTTCGATGACCCCAGCTGGGCCTGCAGGCAGGACTTTGGCAAGCAAAAGGACCTATCCTACTTTCTCCAAGGGCGAGTTCCTTGCCATCTGAGTGGTGGACAGCCAGCCAGGCCCCAGGACCTCCCAACTCCTGCAGTGGCCACTTCCAAGTCCCCTCTCAGAAGTGAGGTAGCTTCCATTTCCAGGAAAGCTGAGATTCCAGAGGCAGGGCTGTGGGCTGGCGTTCGTGGTTTGAGTCTTCCTTCCTCCCTCGTCCTGGCTCATCCCGAAATATCCACCCTCCCATTTGGCCAACCCAAAACCCCTCTGGAACTGTCAAAGCCACCTGACCCTGCCCAGGCCCTGGTGCCCTGCCTGATGCCTCTCCCTGCCCTCCCTCCACCTCTGCGATCAAGCTCCAGGCCTCTGCTGGCTGTCCAAGGCGTCTGTGGGGGAAGGGTGGTCTCCAAGCTCCCAGTCCTACCCTCAGCCCTGTGCAGTCCAGCCTGGGGTGGGGCAATGCACCCGCAAAGCTAGTTAAAGGCACTTCCACCCCAACCCACATTCACCCCCTCAGGAGAAGTAAGCAGGCCTTACTTCTAACCCCTCCTGACCTCAATCTTGTCGGTTCCTGAGAAACCCAGTGACTCCGGTTTTGTGATGCCAAGTGTAAATCACGTAAGCGGTGGCACCGTTTTGGGTCGTTGGGCTGAGGAGGGTGGGTGGCAGTGACCAGCACCCATGCGTCCATCTTCTACAACGTTCGGCCCCGCTGAGCATTCCAGTTTCATCCTGAGGGGCAGGATCCGAGCTCCGGGGCTACTCTGGACAAGGAGAGCCCTTGCTCTCCTGCTCAGTGGAGGGGCTGGGGGCTGGAGGGTTGGATTTATAGGAAATAACCAATCCCCACGGGTGCTGCTTCAGTGAGCAGACAGCTGACGAAGGCAGCTCAGGGGAACCCCAGCCCGTTCCTTGTGAAATGAGGCTGGAAAGGCTGAGGCTGGCACGGCAAGACCCCAGAAGCCTGTCCTGCTCCTCAGAGGAGGCTATGGCTGCATCTCCACCCTGCCCTGTCTCAGTCCTGGGACAGGCTGCTTTGGGGGGTTCGGAAAGCCTCTGGGTCTCAGGCCCACAGGAACCCCAGGGAGACCCCCCCCAGGTTTTGGAGGTGTCACCATTTGGTTATCCTCATGGCACCTTCTAGTATTTTCATTCTTCCTGTCATCTCCTGGCAGGGTGATCGCTCCATCTCCCTGATCCTGCCTCAGTTTCCCCAGTAGCCCAGCCACCTCATGTCATTACAAGACCCCTTTTCCCCAACCTGTCTCTTGGCCCCAAGTCCTGGTCAGAGCCAGTCCAGGCAGCAGTGTGTATTGTGGGGGTGGCTTCCTGGGAAAAAGTAAACATTCCCCAAGCTGAACAAAAGACCTGGCAAGGCTCTCCACACCTCCCTACCACAGTCAGAGGTGGTGCCCCTGGGGCTGCTGGCCCAGGCTGGGGGAGGGAGGCTTTCCCTCCCAGACTTGACTATGGTTGAGGGGACTCCAGGCCCCAGAAAGGGGGGGTGGAGGAAAGAGGACCCAGGCTCTCAAGTCCAATAACCCACAAGCTCTCAAGAGCCAGGAACCAAAGAATACTTGGCCTGTTCCTGGAAATCTTCCTCACTTGACTCCTCACTTCTGCCTGACCTTGGCTATGCTGCTGCCGCAGACTCGAGGCAGGGGCACAGGAGCCCCCACTCTGACTGAACTTTGGCACTTTTTCCTTACCCTGTGTTGGCTTTAGGCCTAGCTGGGGTGCCCAGGCCGATGGGCAGGCAGCAAGCCCGAGCCTGGCCCAGTTCCTGCCTTTGTCCCTTATCTGTTCTAGGCAGTGTGGCCCTTCATGCCAGACCCTCTGGTCCAGCCAGGCTGGAACAGGCACCTCCCAAATACAGCAGGGCTCAGGGCAGGGGTCCCTGGAGATTGGTGTGCCAGCTGCTGTCTCCGTCTCCGGCAAGCGGGAGAAAGCACAGCATGCAGCCAGTGACCGTCAGCTTTGAGAGCACCCACCGGGCCTCCAGGAGCAGCTCTGCTCCTGGTCTCAGCCCCCGCGTCTCTGGCGTCTGCAGGTGGTGCTCTCCGTTCTCATACACCTGACCTGGCTGAGCCCACCCAGCATGGCGGACACCCAGGCTGGTGCATGGTAAGCGCCAGGCTTCCAGGGGCACCGACCACGTGCGGACTCATTGTCTTTTCAGCCAAGTGGACTCTGAGTACCCCACCTTACTCACTGTAGATTCCCCAGTACTCAGCACAGGGCCTGCACATAGGAGGTTCTCCAGTATCTCCTGAGCTGGAGAGACATCGAAATGTCAGCTGAGGACATGAGCTCAAGCGAGGAGCAGGAGAGGTCACTTGGGGCAGAGCAACCTGCTCATGCAAAGGCAGGTGGCTGGGACGGGGCGGCCCCAGGCCTCCTGCAGCCCCACCCGGCTGCCACAGCAGTCAGCGCTGCAGGCTGGCTGCCAGGGAGCTGGGCTTCTCGTCACTGCGGGTGTTGGCTTCAGAGCTAATTGAGAGGGAATCGACCTGACTAATGTGGGTGTCGGGCGTCGACAAGGCCAGGACACCCGGGTTCTATTTCTGGTCTCTCTGCCTCCTACCTGACCTTGGTTCTGCCCTCACCTGAGTCTCGGTTTCTCTCTCTGGAAAACAGGAACAAAAGTCTTTGCCCCTTCACCCTTCGAGGTCTGCAAAGGTTAAAAACAACCAGACAGAGGACTGTCTTATGTCTGGGCCCTCCTGCTTCCCCTCATGGGTCTCCAGGGTGATGACTAAAATAACACCCAGAGTGGATGTCTGGGCACTGGGTCCCAAGGGGAGGGGAGGCTCTACTCCCCCTGCTGGCACCCTGGGCTTGGAAGGGGGTGCAAGTGGGATCAGGCCCTCTCAAGATCTACTAATCTGCTCTGACGCATTCCACCAGGGAAGGGTGGAGGTTGCTGAATAAATGCGTCCTGCCCAGCCTAGGAGAGGCGTTGTACTTTTACAACTCGAACCTATCAACCCTCCTGCCCATTTCTGGATTGATGTGGGAACATGCTTAGTTGTGGGCTGGACCTTAATCAAGCCCGAGGAAGGAAAGGTCAGCCCAGCCTTTCACCCTCACATGTGTACTCGGAAATCTGGCCAGTCGCGGCTAAGTTGGCCCCACCCAGGGCAGGGAGCTGGACAAAATGAGATCTGACCAGAGGAGGGCCAGGCTGAGAACTCAGCAGTGTCCTCAGGGGTCCCGGGCCCCAGCACGGCCTCTGCTCCCTACCTCAGGCTGAGGGTCGACCCCCTGACCACATACACCTCCAAGGAAGTGGCTAGTGAGAGCCACCTGTACTCTCGAGTAAATGTACCTGTGGGTTAGGCACAGAGGTGATGGAACTAGGGGCCCAGCCTCTCACTCTGCAAACCCCAACTCATCATTAAAACCTTCCAGTGACTTCCAAGAAAGAGAGCTTGCTGGGGGCCCAGGCGCTCAGACCTCTCACAACGGCACACAGTCTCTGAGCTCAGGGGCCTGCCTCCAGTCACAGCCAAGGAGCCTTCCCCAGCTCCTGCAGGAACCCAAGAAGCTTCCTTAAGTACTCACACAGGTCCTGCTCCTCCACTTCCTGGGATCTCAGTGTCTGCACCATTTCCCACCTCCCCAGGGACTGTCCAGGACCAGATCATAGCACTGGCAAGGGAGGGCCTCCAAATACAAGTTTGGAATGACTGACAACGCCATATCCCCAACTACCACACACAGAGACACTCTGCAGACCTTAGGCCGCCCAGCTCCAGGCCCCATATTCCATCTAGAAGGTGCCCAGACTCAAGGCCCCTCCCCAGAAGGTTAAAGCGGTCCAGTCTCCAGCCTCTGCCAGCAAGTCCCCACCTCCTCCACGGCCCTGCCCCCGCCCCCAGGATGACTCACATGGCCACACAATTTGTCCGTTTCCCCCCTGACATCTCCTCTCTCTCCTGTGCAACAGAGGATGACGTGCTGTGAACAGAGGATGGTGCCGGGGAACAAGGCAACCTCTTACCTTTGAAAGAGAGCCGGACACGGGGCGTAGCAGGGAGGTGGTCCTGGGTGGGGGTAGCTGGCCAGGCCCCAGTCAGTAGGGAAGCCCAGAGGAGGAGGCCAGCGAAAGGCATTGTGGGAGGGGCCTAGGGCCCAGGAAACTGGCTCGGCTGTCTGGACACCTGGGAGGGGGAACCAAGATTAGAATGTGTGTGGCAAGGCAGGGGTGTCACCTTCCCAACATTTCCCTTGTGTAATTCTGCCCAAGGTACCTCAGTTTCCCTATCGGGACTAAAGGAGTGCTCGGTATCTCCTAGCTCACAGCCTCAGCCCAAGGCCATGAATGCCCCAGTGGGCAAACCTCACACTTTCTTGCTCCTGCCTTTGTCTGGGGGAGATGTAACCAATGGCCTGGAGAACAAGGAACCAGGTGCAGCCTGGGGTCACCAGAGCTATCCGGAGCCACTGGAGACTCACCTGCTCCTAGGGCATCCTGAGTCCCAGCCACAGGGCCAGCTGAAGCAGGAGGTCTCAGCGCCCTCTCCAGTCCCTCACAGGTTCACACCCATGCGCCTGCCTCTAGCGAGTGGGCTGTTCCTTCCCTTTCCCACCTCAAGAAATGGGGGAGAAGTGCCCCGACTCTGCCTGCTTTAGCCAAACTCTCCTTCCAGAACAGGGGACTCTAAACCTGATTATTGGGTGGAAGGCAGGGGAGAGAGTGAGGGGGGATGAATGAAACACACCTAGACAGCCCAAAGTGGACAAGAGACAGCACCGGCCAGAAAAGGAAAGTCAGAGAATAACACGGTCTACTTTTACTGAAATCACAACAGGAAGGATCCAGGTAAGACGTACTGAAGGACTTCCTGCCAGGAAAAGTCATAGCTCTGCCTCTAGGGGACTAAGAAGGGGCGCAAGGAAGGCGGTGGGCCTGCGCAGGTCTCAGTGTCCCCAGGAGTGTCCCCTGCAGAACTCCCATACCCCCAGCAGGTCCAAGTTTCCACACTATGTTTTTCAAATATTATCTCCCCAGGCAGGCTGGCTGTTGGGTAAACGAAGCTCAGCACCAGTTGTTGGAACATATTGCTCCCTCCCGGCAAAAAACAGCGCCAACTCCCTACCCCCCATTAGAGCACAGGGTAGGGGGGCCACCAAGAATGTCTACAGCCCCATTCCCCAGGCCTGGCCTATCTGCTCTCTTCTCCCCAGGGAGACAGGACGCCAGCCCATTCCCAGGAGGCTGGGGTGGAGGTGAGGGGGACAGTGGCCCCCTGCAGGGGCTAACTAACACGCTGAGGCAAGGCCCAGGCTCCACACCTGTGTCAGGCGGTGGCACAGGACAGACGTGACGCCCACCCTGACCCACTCCCACAGGCCTTGCCGCTCTTTCCAGGGCAAACCATTGGTAGCTCCTCAGACAAGAGGTGCAGCTTCTGGCTGCCTGGTCTGTTCTCCATGTGGTTCCCTCTGTGGGAACCCCTCCTGTGCCTGACACACCTCTTGCTCCTTCAAGATCCCTCCTCACAGATGCTATCCCTGCTGGGGAGGCTGGTTGGGGGAGGGGAAATCAGAACCGGCTCTTCCTCCAGTCTGCTGGGGCTCAAAACTAGTGCTGCCTGAGCAGCAGACTGATGAGGTGGGCAGAGGGGAGAAAGGGCTTTGCAACCAACCAACACCCTTGGGGTACACCTGGGAGGTCCCCACTGAACAGTTGTGACTCCACACACGTCCACACTGGCAGGCCTACACACATCCTCAAAAGCATGTTTGCTCAAGAACTTGACCTGCTAGTGGGGTGGGGCTCAAGGAAGCTGGGAGACACTGTCCTAGCTTGGAGAGACCAAGATACAGCCCCTCAAAGTTTTGATCCCATGTATCAGGGGTCTCAGGTTGACTTACTTCCTCCCCACCCCGCCCCCGCCCTGTGACCTCATTTCTCCTGTAACCATTTTCTTGGTGACAGGTCAGGGCCAGCAAGGGCAGTGCTGGGCACCCCTAGGTGTCCAGGAAGGTGGAGGGCCTTGCCTCACTGGCCCTGCAGGGGCATCCCCCAATGCTCTGGCTCTTTGAAGGGGTGGATGGGGGTGCTCAAGTCTGTTGGGGCCTTGGGCCCAAGTCCAGGTGGCCTCTTTGGCAGCCTGGGGGATGGAGAAGAGAAGGAGAGGGCAGGAAGAGGAGGAAGAGAAGGACAGGGAGAGGGAAAGGCAGGACCTTTCTACAGCGCTTCACCCCTGCCAGCCCCTAAATGCACCCCGCTCAGTCCCAGCCCCAGAGAAGCCCCCAGTGAAGCCCAGGTGGGTGGACAGAGGAGAAACAGCCACCGCCACCTGGGAGCCCACCAGGAGAAGAGCTGAGAAGGGAAGAAGGCTGGCGGGGAGGGAGCAAGGGAGGGAGGCAGGCGGGAGGGAGGAGGAGAGAGGGAGGAGAGAGGGAGGGACGGAGGAGAGACGCTCGAACAAAGAACCGAGGAGCTGGGGCTGGCAAGGGGTTCAGGGAAGGGGCGGCCAGTCGAGGGGGTCTGAAGGCACCTGGGGGTGGGACAGGGGGCCAGGTGGTCCAATTGTCCAGCCTGATCCAGGCCTTCCAGGTTTGGAGTGGGGGACTGGGAGATGAACAGCCTGCTCAGGGAGGGGAGGAAGGCTCCTGTGAGCTGAGAACCGCCTAGTAGAAGGGAGGCAGGAACAGGCAGGCAGGCGGGTGCTTGCGGGAACATGGGGAAGAAATTATTAGCAGCACCCCACCCCCCTCTCAGCCCCTCAGAAACACCCCCCTCCGGCTGGCCAGGGCTCCTTCTTGGCGCCTGGGCTTCCCCCTCCCCCAACACCCCACAGACCAGGAAGCAGAGCCACCCCAGCACAGCTAGGATTGAAAACCCCCCTTCCATGGCCAGGGGTTTCCTAGTCAAGGTCATTAGGGGCTGCCTCCACCCTCCCCCTCAAGGTAAGCCTACCAGAGAAGAGGGGGCCTGAGGCTGGTCTTTTCTCCCTCCAACCCCCACATTTCCGGGCCTAGCTCCTTCAGAACTGAGGGGCAGCAGCAGGGGTGGGCATGCCCACTGCCCTAACCTTCCAGATCACCACACTGCACTAGTTCAAACACCCTCCATGTGCAACCTGGGAAAAGGCGCCAGCTCCATCCAGCTCCTGCACTGGGATCAGCCTCCAACCCTTGGATGCAGTTTCCTATCTCTGCAGCTAGGACAGGGGGCTTCTGCGGAACAATCTGAGTTAATTCAGGAGCACAGGAATCCCAACCTCACCCAGCTCCCAGGTGAAGACACCAGCGCTTTCAGCCGGCCCTCCTCCCCCAGGTGTTCCTGGGCTGGTATTTGCAACACAGTTATCTCAAGAATTAGAAGTTATTTATCCAGGGAGTCCTCTAGTCCTACCAGCTCCAGCTGACCCCTCCTTTAGCCCTGTCTCATTCCTCAGCCACTTGACACATTCTAGTCCCTCCAGCTCTAGGTGAGCCCTTCAAGCCCCTCGGGCCTCCTGCCCACTTCACCACCAGGGCCCAGCCTGCCCAAATGCTGGCTTTACTGCAGGCTCTTTAGAATCCCCTACACCAGCATTCAGTCAGTGGAGGCAAAACTCCCCACTGGAACAACAAACCCAAGCTAGTAACTGGGGGTCAGGGCGGCTGGCACTGTGCTGGGAGCAACGCCTTGCCTCTGGGCTGGCCATGCTCCAGTCCTGTGGAGCTGGGAGACCCTCCACGTGCGGACCACCGGTACAGCGCCTCCTCGGGTTAGCCCATCCAACCCTCGGACCGGGACACTGAGGCAGCAGCGCAGGTGCACCTGCCCCAGGGAACAGCCCCGCTGAGGCTTTGGTGGAGGGAGAGCTGAGCTCGGCACAGGGACTCCTGTTCCAGGAACGTGGGGATGAGGGTGTATGAAGCACCCACCTACTGAGGAGCTTACGGGGGAAAAGTTGCTTTGCACACTGGTGATCCCGCAGGCCACATCATCCACACACCCCCCCTGGTCGCCATGGAGCTAAGTGTCCCGGCCGCCCGGGCAGGTACAGCAACCACTCGAGTCCGGTCGCCCCTGCAGCCGCGGGCAGCCCCGGCCCTCAGCGCCCCGCGCCCCGGACACTTCCGCAGAGTTGCAGTGCCGCGGGTCCCAGAGGGATCGCCGGGTGGCCCGGCCGCCTGCCGCTCCCTCCCGGTTCCCGCCGCACTCACCTCTTCCGCGGCGGCGGGGCCTGGGCGCCCGGGCGGCGGCGGCGGCGGCGGAGCGGCTCCGGGTTGGGCTGGCCCGTTCTAGCGGCCCCCGGGGGCCATGGCCCTGCCCGCGCCCTCTCGCCGCTGCGCCTGAGTCGGGGTCGGCGCTGCGGCCCGGGCTTAACGGGTTCCGCGGGCTTCGGGCGCGCTAGCAGTCGAGGCCCCGGGCCCTAGCCCGGGCCATGGGAAGGTTCAGGGGCGCTCGGGGCCGCCTCCCCCCGGGTGGGCTGCGGGCGCCCCCTGGCCGGCGCGCCGAGGGCGCATTCCCCGGCGCCGGGCGCGGGCGAGGGCGACGGCGCGCGCTGGGCTTCGGGGCGCAGCGCTAGGCTCGGCCCGGTGGCGCTGTGCTCGCCTGGTTGCTGGACTGGGGCCGGGCGGCCGCGCTGGGCTGCGCCGCTCCTCGAGGCGCGCCCTGGCCCTGCGCTGCGCTGCGCTCGGGGCTCGCAGGACCGCGGCGGTTCGCTCGCTCCCTCGCTCGCTCTGGTCTCGCGGCCGCCGGCGGGACAGGGCACTCGGAGCCGCGCGGGGAGCGCCGGCAATTGGCCGCCCGTGGGCGACATTTGCATAGCACGGCCCCGCCCCGCCCGCCCCGCCCGGCCCCACCCCCGGGGCGGGACCCGCCAGGCCACCGCCCCGCCCCCGCTCCACCTGTCCGCGGGCTGGGCGCGGGGTTGCGAGGCAGTGGGACAGCCCGCGCCGGGGGAGGCTAATCTGCACCCCGCGCCCCCGCCCCGGCTTTGCGGGCGGCGCCCCCGCCCCGCCCTGGCTTTGTCTTTCCGTGGATACACCGCGCACACCGCGCCTGGTGTTTACCCCGGCACTCAACTCCCTGGCGGGAAGGGCGGGCGCGCCCGGGAGCAACGAGCCTGCGCTCACCTGCGCACCCCCTGCGGCGTCCCTCCTTCCCTCGAGCTGCCGGCGGCGCCGGGCCCCGCGCGTGAGACTGGCAGCTCAGGACCCAGGACTGCCCTCGTCGCTCAGCAGGTGGCGGTGCAGCCCCTGGGACGGCTGGCACCGCTGGACCTGCCCGCCGCCTCCAGCCCAGGCCAGGTCGCGGCAGCTCGGCTTCACCACTTCGGCCAGCAGACCAAGGGCTTCCTATGATGCCCGCGCTCGCCGTTATTTCGAGACCGAAGCCCCAGAGACCCATCCATTATAGTTCTCCACCTCCAAAAGGTCAGATAGGCTGGGCCTCTCCGGACATTTACTAGATGTCCTAAAAAGGACATTTGCTTTCAAACGGCCTCGCGATGACCCAGGGGCCGGTAACTGAGCTAGTAACTGACCCCAGGTAGGGACCCTCCACCCAACCTCCAAGGCCGCGACCTTGCCTGTCAGCACCACAGTCTCAGCCCTGCACCAGGCACTTTGCTGAGGTCCCCTGGGCCATAGGCCCTCTTTGTCCTCCCCCTCCTCCCTCTTCTCCTAGTCCCTCCCCTTCCCTCTCTTCTCCCTCTTTCTCCCCGCAGTGTCTTCCTTGTCCTCTCCTTCTCTGCCCTCCTCTCCTCTCCCCTCTCTGACTTTTTTCCTTCTCTTCCACCTCCTCCCCTTCTTTTTCTCTTTCCCCTCTCACTTTCTCCCCACTCCTTTCCTTCTTCCTCCTCTCACTCTCCTTTCCCCTCTTCTCCTCCTACCTGTCAGCCAGGACCCCTGGAGAAAGCCTCTCCTTCTGACCCTTTCATTGACTGGTTGAATGGGTGTGGATTGGGCGACAGTCCCTCCCACAGAGGGTGTCCTCACCTGCACTTGGGGCATTTGCCTCAAGCAGGGGCTGGATGGACATTTGAACTGAGGAAATCCCAGCCTGAAGCTGTGGTTGCAAAGACAGCTCCTGTCCCTTCCTTTCTGTCATATCTCATTTAAACCGGTGGAAATGCCCCCTCCTCCCCACTCCTCTGTAGCATGGTCACCCCTGAGCCACCAGCACTGCACCGCCATCACCAAAGCAGTTTCTGCCACCCTCACAACCCCTTCTCCCACCCCGCCCCCAGCCTGGCCTCCAAAGGCTTCTAAGGCCTGGCCACCTCTGTCACCAGCCCAGCACGACAGCATCTCGGTCACTAAACAGAAAGGCTAGCACTTGCCAAGGACTCCAGAGTGCTGTCTGGGAAGGAAAGAAACTCAACTGACTTGTCCAGGGAACTCCACTCAGACACCCAGACTAGGCCCAGCACACAGCGGGCCTTCGTCCATGGCAGGGAGCCAGGCGGCAGGGGACAGGGGGCTGAGTCTGGCCGCACGCGGCGGCATAGCAGTGATCTCCTAAACAACCTGAGAAGGCGGAATAGCCAGTATCAATAAAAGCAAGGATCACTGCTACAGAGAATGCACGCATGCCCTACCCAGCGTCCTGCTGGACTGAGAGTTTTGAGTCATTCTCCATGTTATTAGATACATAAGAGTGTCTATATTATTTATTATTTGGGAGGAATATTATAGAGCCTCCCACAATTTTGCCTCCAGTTCCAGGGGTCCAAAGACCTCTTGAAACCAGCCCTGGACACTAGGTTGGAGGCCCTGCCTGCCAGTGGGGCTTCTGGTTATTTAGCCTGGTACTTGGTAATCCTGCCGAGATGCATGTCCTGTGGGAAGGCTCCAGAAGGAAAGGTCCAGCCCATGAGGCTCACATGGAACCAAGGGCTGGCAGTGAGTGCTGGAGCCCCACGTGGCACTCATGGAGTCAAGAAATCTTCATTGAATGAAAAAGAGAGAAAATCCCTGCAGTGCCAGATCCAGCAGGGAACAGGAGCCAAGAGCCAAGGGCCCAGAGCTAGCTGCCCGGCCTTGCTGCCTAGTGCCCCGACAGAGCCCGAGTCCCCGGCTCTCCCTGCCAGCCGAGTCCTGTCTTCCCCACTCAGCTGCGCCTGCCCCTCTGAGAACCGCCCAGGACACCCTTTGGGGTAACCTAAAGGGAACAGCTAGGCCTGGGTGACTTCCCACAAGCCAGACTCCCTCCCTCCTCCACGGAGTCTTCTTCTCCAGCTCTCCTATCACCATGCTAGTGCCAGTTTTGACACACAAGTGGGGAGTTAGGCCACTGACCCACTTCGGGTCCCCCAGGTTAGAACCTCCAGACTAGTTGAATGCCTACAATATACGCCCCAGAGCGACATCCTGACTACAGCCTCGGGCTCACAGCCAGGTCTCCCTGAGCTCCAGAGGCACCCAAAGCCCAGCAGTGGGTCATAGTTGGGAGGCCCTTGGCCCTCTTTGTCTCAGTCCCCACCCCGGGAGAGGGTGCTGACAGCAGGCAAGACTGCTTTGAAGCCTCCTCCCCCAGCAACCCAGCCCTTTGACCTGGCCCAGGCTGTTTCTGGCAGTGTCCTGCATGCTGCTTTTCCTCCTGGCTCTTCCAGGCTGGGTCCTGGGGTGCTGCTGCCTGTCTCTGCACTATCTGTGCACCCCATGGAGCTCCATCTGGCCTCCTGGGGGGAAGGAAGGTAAGGCTGCTCTCCTGGCAACCTGAGAGACTGCCTTTCCGGCCTCCACATCTGGAAGCCTGGCCTCAGAGACCCGCGGTGCCCTGGATGAAGTGGTGACTAAACCAGCACTCCCTTCTCTGCCAGTCTCTGGGGAACCTGTTTCCCGGGCCTAGCAGGCCCAGCAAGCCCCGGCCCGCCCAGCCCCAGCATTGCTGGCTCAGGTTTCCCCACTTTCTGGTTTTCTCATCTCCCCTGCCCCAGGCGCTGCCTGCTCTGTGGCCCAGCCCCCACCCCACCCGGAACAAGATCTCAGAGAGGGGGAGTGTTGGAAAGGGGGCCAGGGAGGGGGTGCAAGGTGAACCGCTCTGGCACCACCAGGAGGGGGGTGGCCCTGAGGAGTTGCTCCCAGCCCAAGCTGAGGATGAAGGTCTGCTCAGCCTTCTCCTGCCCAGACTGCTGCGGGGCCTGGCTCTGAGCCGATCAAAGCTGGAACAGCCCACCTCCCCGGCTGCTCCCCAGCTGCCCCGGACCCTTCTGCTGCTGTCCCCTCTACCGGGAATGCTCTTCCTAGACTCCAGTGCCAGTGTAAATCCTGTGTTTCCTCTCGACCAGAATCCTCGGCCACTGCCTTCACCCACAAACACTGTCCAGTTTTCTTGTGTGCAAAGGGCTGGCCTCCCTTCTCGAGGATGCCTCATCCTGCCAGGCGTGAGCCGACTGTCACCCCAAGCCCCCACAGGGAGCTCTGTGCATTCTTTCTTCTGTGGGTCTTAGCACACGCTGTTCCCGGTGCCTGGAATGTCTTTCTATTTCCTTCTAGCCCCTTCAGGCCTCTGGGAAGATACTGCCTCCCAGGAAGCCAATGCTGGGTCAGGAGTTTGCTGGGGTCCCTACCGTTCCTATACCCCACTCTGAGACCCAGGCCTTTCTGCATTCTCCCAGCGGGCCCCCAAACAGATGTACCAACAATCCTCATGCTGTGTGTGTATTGGTGGGGGTGGGACTGCTGAGGGGGGTAAGGGTCTAGTGAGCCCAAGCTTGGCTGACTTCCAAGTGACCCACGACCGCCAGCCAGCCTGAGCATATCCTGTTTAGACAAGAGGCCAGACGGCAGCCCCTTAGCCACTTGGGCCTGCTGGGGAGCCCAGGTCTTGACCCTAGAACTCAATCCTTATCTAGTTCCAGAGAGGCCTCCTCACTAAGAGTTGGAATAGGAATTCTGGGTTTCCTCTGCCCCCCTGGAAAAGGCCTTGACTCCAGGTGCTTGGGCACTCGGGCAGAGAATGGGAGGTGGAGCCAGGCTGAGGAGACAGAGCCCCTGTGGGAAATGACTCAGATCTGGAACCCAACCTGGGACCACTTCCTCCCCGCCACCCAACCAGCAAGTCTTGGGCCTGCTCACCTGGCTTGGGGCAGCTTCATCCTTCCAGCTGCTCAGGTCAAAAAGCCTTAGAATCAACCAGACTCTCTCTTACATCTGTATTCAAACTATCAGCGAATACTTTTGAACTCTGTGCAACCTGCAAAGTAACAGATGACCATTTTCCACCTTCTCCCTGCCTCCCTCTGCAGCTTTGCACACCCAGCTGCCGCCTCCACAGGCAACCCGTGCCCTCTCCTGACCAGGACAGGAGCACCCAGCTTCTGCTCCGGCCTCCTGCAGCTGGCCCACCAGGGCCCAGTGGCACCTCATTAAAGTGGAAGCCCCGTCATCTCTCTCTTGCTCAAAGCTCTCAGTGGCTCCTATTTTGTTGCGAGGCACAGCGAGGTCCTTAGAGTGGCCACCAGCCCTCCTCCTCCTCACTGCCTCTCTGACTCGAGTCCTCCTGCTCTTAGCTTCATTCCCCTCATTCTTCCTCCCCGAACACTCCAACCTGTAGGCCTTTGCCATGAGTGTTCCCTTGCCTAGACCCCTTCCCGCAGACATCCACATAGCTCCTCCCGCACCTCCTCCGGATCTTTGCTCAGCTATTACCTTCTCAGGAATATCTGACCACCAAGGGTTCTTGATTTCCACTTCCCTTCCTCTTTTTCTCTTCTCAGCATCCTTACCACTTATTCTTCTTATTGTCCCCTTCCCACCATGCTAGGCTCTCCACTCCAAGAGGACAGGAGTTGTTTGTTTTGTCTACGGCTGCTTCCCCAGCACCCCAGTGGAGACTGGTACATCCATCGAGGTGCTGCATGACTGACTAAATGGGAGGGGAGGGGCCTCCCTGGTGGTGCAGTGGGTTAAGCAGCGCACTATGAAGCAAACTGCAGCCACTGCAGCACGAGTTCGATCCCCGGCCAGGGAGGGGACCCACATGGCGCAGCAGAACTCTCCTGCCTCGTCCCCTGCTGCCCTTGGCAGTGTGTTTCGGTCTATCTGCCTGTTCTGCTCCCCGCTCTGTCTCTGGTGAATCCTCTCACTCCCCGCACCTCTGGGCTGTACCCCAGTTCTTGTGTGCATAAATAAATAATTTTTAAAAAATAATAAACAGGAGGGGAGCTCAGCCCAGGGCCCCTCTGTACAGGGATCTGGGAGACGCTTTCCCCCTCATCTTGGTCACACTTATCTGGTACTGAGGCTGAGGCAGGGGTGGGCGCTCATCTTCTGCTTCTCCCTCTACTTGAGGGCGGGGCTGGGAGTGAGTTTGAGAAAGCTCCTCAGGCGGCAGCAGCAAGGACTCGAGGTACACGCTTCTCGCTTCTTGACTTGAAGGCGGTGACGCTCCAGCGTGAGCCCCAGGGCCAGACCTAGCGCATGCCTGAGCCAGAGGGGCAGAGGGGCACCTCTTGGCTACAGACCTGGGCAGCCCCCTACAAAGCTGATGGTGACGGGCTCTGATCTCTGGGGTTCCTGGCTGCATCCCAGGCCCACATCTGCTGCACACACTCCCTCCATGTGTCAATGCGGCCACAGTCCTGGGGGAGGGGAGGCCAAGGGGAGCCTTGCAGTCAGGCCTGCGAGCTGGGATCTGGACTTACTTAGTTCCAAATGGCTGGGGAATGTCCCTTCCGTGACAGCCTTGGCGTGGCTTCCCGTGGTCCCTCACTCCTGGCAAGAAAGCAGGGCCCAGATGAAGGCAGCTCCCCGGAAGGGGGAGGAACTGGTGGACAGGCCTTGGGCATGCCGCCACTGTGGGCTTCTTCCTCAAGTCCAGCTCCAGGCCATCCCCAAGGAATGGCTGCGTCTGGGGTTCTGCCGGTGCCCTCAGACCAGAGTGTCAGCACAGCGAGTCTCCGTCTTCCTGCGCCGGGGCATGGACTGTGCTGGGCAGCAAGGCCTCTGGGGCACAGCAGCCTCGGACTGGCCAAGGAGGAGTGCCCCTCCAGAGGACCTCCCCTTACAGCTCGTGACCTTCGTGCCTGGGGACGGGTTGGGCGGCAAAGCTGAGACCAGGCAATGTGGAGCTGGACCTGCCGGGCAAGCCTGGTGCTTGCTGAGAACTCCACGCGGAGCGGAGCACCGAGCACTTGCTCCCTGGCCGCGACTGGTGGCGGAGCCTGGCGCTCTGCCCCCGCGGGGGCCTTCCTGCTGTCTGAGGCTCGGTTTCTGTGCATAAGTGGCCAGAGCAGATGCCTTGGCCATACCTGTCCTCTGACCTGCGTTAGGCTTGGGGGCCCCACGGGCGCTATTGTGGAACCCAAGAATCAGGTTTCTGGCTCACGTTGGCCGGACTACCACTGTGTGCCCAGCTAATAGAAGGGGATACTGGGACCTCCTCGAGGAGCAAGGGCCTGGGCAGCCTTGTCCAGCGCAGTGCCTGACTGACCGGCGTGGGGGAAAGAAGGTGGCGTTGTTCTGATGTAGTGTCTTAAAGGGTTCCTCTGGCTCTTGGCATGGCCAGGGGCGAAGCTGTGGTATCCAGGGGAGAGAAGATGGAGACCTGGCTGGATGCCTTTGGGTGCTTCTAGGTAGCGCCCAGAGTTCCCTGCTTCCCTATCGTGTCTGACCTGAGTGCTTGGGGTGGAGAAGGAGGTCTCCTGCTTGGCCAGGGGACCGCCACATGTGGCCTGGCTGGCCGGCCTCCCTGCCCCCTCTCCTGAGGTGGTGGCTTAAGCTTCAAGCTGAGGACAAGTTTCTGCAAAGCTCATGTTTGCTGCCGGAAGGAGCAGGGACTGGCCTAGATGGAGGGATAAGGGGGAGTGGCGTAGAGGACGGGGGAGGCAGGGCCTGCACTGGGAGAGATCATAACGCCACACTCCACCCACTGCCCTGCTTGAATCCAGCACCCCCAGACTAACACGGGGGGATGTTGTTCTTGACATCTAGGGAAGTGCATCCATGTGTCCCAGCCTGCCTGAGCACCTACTGCATGCAGCTCCCTCAGTCATACAGCTCGCAGGGAAGACTCTCTGGGGCTCCAGCCACACCCTCGGGCAGCACCCCACTCCGGACAGCTTCTGACTCCGGTACACGGTCAGGGGCACAGAGGGCTGCTGCTTCTCTGAAAGGGGCAGCTGCCCTCCCCTTGCCACCACCAACTGCAGAGGGAACCGAGGCCGCAGCACGCCCGTGCCCTCTGTCCTCTTCTGTCCTCCCGTCTGACTCGCCCCGTCTCCTGTCCATCCCACCACGTGCTCTGGTCCTCCCATCACCCTCAGCACAGGCTGCCCTACCCCAGCCCCTGCCTGCCAGAGGAGGCGCATGGAGGGCTCGGAGGCTGGAGCCAGAGGAGCCCCCATTCCTGTCTGTTGTCTCCTCGACACACCCATTCCAGGAGTAAGGCCAGTGGGTGGGGAGGACGGGTCTCTGGTGCCCAGGCCCAATCTGCATCTAGTTCCCCTAAGGGACGCACCTCACGGTCCCTTTCCAGACTTCCTCCCTGTCTCCAGTGTCACCCAGCCCTGGCTGCAACTGTGCCCCATCTAGAACCCCCAATGATCAGTGCTTCCAGGCCAGGGGCAGGCACACCCCAGGCTAAAAGGATCTTAACCCCTGGGGTGGCACAAAGGTGGGATTATTATGCAGCCTCCCAGCCTGAGGTAATCAGGGCTTCCGGAAGCCCAGTGTTCCAGCCAGCAAGGCTGTCAGGCCCATGCCTCAGGGAAGGACCGGGAGGGCTCACTGAGGTCATCTCTCATGCTGGTTTAGTCACCCGGAAAAGGGGGTCCAATCCTGGACCACTGCTCAGGCCGCAGGCTGCAACCTTGGGCTACAAGGTGTCCAGGGGGCTCCCCGTTGTCCTAGGGACTTCAGCTGGGGGAGGGGTCCTGAAGGCGTTAAGGGCTGAGCTGGGGGGTAGCAGGGGGCTTGAGAGCACCCCTCCCCAACCAGAGTTTGGGAGAGATTCTGCCTATTGAATCCCCCAAGCACCACGCCCTCCACATCTGCTCCCCTGGATCTCTTGTGCTGGGGCTTGTTGTGCCGGGAGACCTGGAGGCTCCCAGCTTTGCATAAGGGTGCCAGTCCCGCTCCCTCCGTCACTCATTGATCCAGGGCGCCACGCGGCCCCCAAGCCCGGCAGATGGGCCTGCCGACCAGTGTCCTAGGGACAAGCAACTGGCTCTGCTCTCTGCCCGTGTGGGCCAGAGCGGGGGCTCCACGGCCTCCCATGCCAGGAGCCCCTCACCCCTACCAGGCAGATCCCCTGCCGAGACACCACCTGACAAATGGGGACTGCAGTGCATTCTTCAGGGCGGCGAGGAGAGGCCGGCGTTAGTCTGAGTGTCCCGGCTCCTGTTCGGAAAGTCTGAGCCAGAGCAGCAGAGCCCAGTGCGGACCAGGGCCCAGGCAGGCAGGCAGAGGGCTCTCTGCAGGGCCCCGGGAGCCCCAGCGCCTGGAGGCCAGATCCCACTGCCTCCTGGGCTCTGTGCCCGTGTTCCCGCAGGGCCACGGCAGCTTCGGCCTGGCGCCACCCATGCAGCTCTCCAGTCTGCCCAGCTTTCTCCTACCAGGGATGTCATTCCTTTCCCCATAGAGAGGTCCCTGGGGTCCTGCAGCCCTGTTAAGAAACAAAACAAAACACAAAAACCGGGACTCCCTGGTGGCGCCGCACTATGAAGCATCCACAGCCACGGCACGAGTTCAATTCCAGGCCAGGGAGGGGACCCCCATGGCGCAGCAGACCTCTCCTGCCTCGCCCGCTGCTCCCCTCCGCAGTGTACAACAGTAGATCAGCCTGTTCTGCTCCCCACTGAGTCTGGTGAATCCTCTCACGCCTCACACCTCTGGTCTGTACCCCAGTTCTTGTGTGCATAAGTAAATAAATATTTAAAAAACGAAACAAAGGCCCTACACCAGTTGCCCAGGAAGCTTCTGTCCTTGAGCTTGCTGGGGAGAGCTCCTTACTCCGCTGTCTCGGTCCGTGTCCACTCGCTCGCTCACGCTGCGGACATCGCGTGCGCACGGCTCCGTGCCGGGCAGGCTGACACGGCCACGCGTCTCCCTCGTCATGGACGTGAGTCCAGGGGGTCTGGCGGAGGCCCCTTGGGCTGGCGGTGCAGACTGGCCCTGGGAGGATGGCTAAAGCAGACCATCAGCTCTTCTTACTGAGCAGGGCGCCAGTTACCCTCACCCCACTGATTCTTCACCCCAATTTGGCCTAAATTTCAACAAAATCATAGCCAAGGAATGCGAGGCTAGGATGATAGATCCAGGGCTGAGGGGTGGGGCCAACTGGGGATACCGATGCCACAGGCCTGGGGCTCCGGTCCTTGCAGGGCCAGCCTCACCACCTTGCAGCGGGCTCTACGGAGAGCACCCGGTGTCTGAGGAAGCCGGGGTCCCGCGAAGGTCATCCGGGCGGGGCAGCAGCCCGAGGAGCCACAGCGCGTCCATGGACGAGGGGCCGTGGCAGGAGCAGCGGGGCCACTTGCCCCACGACCTGCCCAGCAAGGCCGGGCCGCGCAGCTGTGCTGCAAGTGCATGGCCGTCCTTGCCCGCCCAGCCGGGCCCACTCCGTCGTCCCAGACCGAGGGGGAGCCCTCGCCCTCATGAGCTCTCACTTGCCCGGTCTCTGAGCCCGTTTCCTCATCTGTAAAATGAGGACAAGTCCCTTCCTCTCAGTGTGCAGGGAGATGAAACGAGCCACGAGCGGCTGGCAGGAGCGGCAGCGGCATGTAGGGCGCACTCCGCCCAGCTCCCCAGCGGGTGCCAGACACAGGCGGAGGGCAGTGGGCAGGCGGGCCTGCGGTGGCTCCACCGCGGCTGGGGCCCAGGAGAGAGCGGGTGGGCTTCTCCTTCCCACCCAGCGGAACAGCCCTCTCGGGATGGGGAACACTGGCCCCCAACTCCTGCCACTGGCTCTGCTTGTCAGGCCCCAGGCCCCGGGGGCACACACTCTCGCCCCACTGAAGTCTGCCCCGCAGAGGCGACCTCACTGTCTTCCCAGGGCGAGGCAGCGCCTGCGGGTTGTCATGGGAACACTGTGCTGGCAAACCCCAGGCCCTGCACCTGCCTCCCTCCTGGACGGGCCTGTCCCAGCCTGGACCAGACGCCCACGGCCCAGGCCACGGCTCCGCCAAACGTGAGTTCCATTCTGACTGACCGCACAGGGGCCAGGAGAGACTGCTGAGCTCAGCCGAGAGGCCAAGCGAGGGTAAAAGTGAGCCTGGAGCCGGCCTTGGGCGGGCCAAGTGCGGGCAGCTGGCGGAGCTCGTCTGCAGGCAGAGCCAGGGCATGGGGCGGCCTGTCCTGGGGACCGGCTGGGGTCCAGCAGACCCCGTGTTCTGGTCTGGGCACTCTGCTGGGAGGCGGTGAGCTGACTTTCCCAGAGGGCAAGGTGCCCCCTCTGGAGAACCACAGCTTTCCTGGGGCGGGGACCTGGGGCCTTGGGGCTCGCAGGAGGGAGCAGGCTGTCCTCTCATACCTCCGCCCTCCCTGGCTCCCTGTGTCCCTTAGACACACCCGCTGCCATCACGCTTTGGACAGCCACTGGGCTGGGGCAAGCCCACCAGGCTCCTCCTCGCACACCTGCCCGCACCCTGTTCTCAGATGGTAAAACAGGCCCCGAGCAAGAGGGCCTTCCCCAAAGAGCCAAGAGGCTGGGCTGAGGGCTTCAGCTCCCTGTGGTTCCCGCCAGCCTCCTCCCGTGAGCACCCCAACAGGGGCTCAGGCTGCAGGCTGGCTTCGGGGTGCTTGTCCCTTCTGGAGTCCCGCCATGTGGAGCCCTCACAGCACCCTCCACTCCCGCTACTGACCCGCCCCCGGGGCCCAGGCTCGCAGAGATTCTCCTAAGGGCCCCATCCTGGAGGGCTCCAGGCCCCTCCTCAGGACTGTCCTCCCTGGCCTCCGCCTGCTTCCTGCGGGCTGAGGGCGTCAGTGCCAGTCCCTGCACAGCCCCCTCTCCCCGGCTGTCTGGGGCCTCCTGTCTGACGGGCTGAGCCGCCTCCAAGGGAACCACTCCTGCGAGCAGATCTGCTGATCCAGGTCTGGGAGAGGCGGCGCGGTGGGGTGAGGGGGCCGAGAAGGGGTGTCGGGCAGCCTGCAGGAAGACGCTCAGCCTCAGTCTCCCCCAGGAGTTGTCCGTGCTCTGGGTGTCGGGGGCGGCCCGGCCCCCACCAGGTGCGGGGCTTCCGGCGGCTCAGAGGCCCTTTTGTCCCTTATCTCTTCTGCCTCTTCGGTGGCAGTATCCAGATAAGCGGCCCTTTCGGGGCTGAAATTCCAGCCATCCCGGATGCCCACTCCACCAGCTGGGGGGCTGGCCTGCCAGCCGCACTCTTTCCCCGGGGCCCATCCAGAGGTACAGCCCACCTAGGAGCCCCCAGCCGCACATTTCCCCACCCCTCCCGCACTGCGCACCCTGCCGCCACCCTCCGCTCACCCATGCGGTCCACGGCAGGCCTCAGAATGAACACACACCCTCTCTGGCCCTGACCCTCCCTTGTTTTGAGGACCTCCCCTCCCCCTTTCCACCCAGCCAAGCTGGTGGAGGGAGGCTCGCAGACAGGCCCCTGACCTGCCAGTGGGATCCCAAAGCTGAAGAGCTGACCCCTGTGTGATCCCAGAGAACCCCCAGGCCACCCCCAGACACACACCCCTGAGCTTCCTGGACCACCCCTCTCGGGACTCTCTGTCTCCATCTCCCAGCCCCGCTCAGCCTCGCTGCTTCCCCGTCTTCCCCCCTCCCCCCTCATTAAGCCTCCTAAACCCGCCAGCTCCCTGAAGCAGGAAATTGCATTCTGCCAAGATTAAATGGACTTGAACGCCCTGCCTCTGCCCGAGAGGGAGGGGAGCTGAAAGGGGCCAAGTTTGCTGGGGGTGGGGGCCTCGGGGTGCAGAATCCCAGGTCAAGGAGGGGGACTCCGGAGGGTGGGATGCTTCAGAATGGGGTGGGGGCCTCCTGAAGGGGGGGAACCCCGCACTGTGGAGACACAGGGGGCAGGGTGATGGCCTCTCCTCCCTGCGAGAAGCCGAGAGGAAGCCACTCTGTGGGGGCGGGGGCGCCCATTCTGATTAGGTAGGGGGAGGGGAATGCAGGATGGAAAGGGGGGCAAAGGGGTGGGGGAAGGGGCGGGAGGAATGGTGATTGGGAGGTGAGAGGGGATGCCTGTCAGGTTGAGACCTGACCCACAGGAAACAGGACGTGAACCTGGGGTGGGGGGTGCACTCACTGCTTTCTACCGGGCCCAGAGGGAGGGGTGGCACACCTCACATCCCGTGAGTCCCAGCCTTGGAGCAGGGGTGCAGACTGGCAGGTCGGGACCTCCGTGGTCCCTTGGATCCTTGGGGAGCCTGTGGCGGTTCTGCAGGACAGTCCCCACCCTGCATCCTCTGGCTGGCTCCTCAGGAGACAGCACTGACGGACAGACGCATGAAGGCCAACACAGCCCCTGCCCCCTCCAGGGAGCAGGCTGAGTGGAAGGCCCTGCCCTGCAGCTAGACTGAAGGTGGCCTTGTGCCTGGGCAGCGCCCACCCGTGATCAGGCTCATCTGAGTCTGGTCGGCCGGGGGCGGGGCTGGAGGAGCAGGAAGCACAGCTGGCCCAGGGCGCCAGCACCGTCCCTGGGGAGCCACCCCAGGTCGAGACCACCAGCAGCGCCGGCGCCTGTGGGGCACCCACCTCGTGCCAGGCCACCCCAGCCCCGGGTGTGGGGCCCTGGGCAGGGAAGGACGCCCGGTTCCATCAGTGTGGGGCTGGGGATGCAGGCCATGGGGGTCTTCTGGGGAGAAGCAGAGGCCATTCATCTGCCAAGAGAAGACCGTTGTCTGGAGAGATCCTGAGGGAGCTTCAGCCTGGCAAACACGGGCGGGCGGAGACCACTGGCTGGACTGGGACAATGGACAGTGCGGGAGCCCACGTGAGCTCGAGCAGGGCTTGGGGACCGCTCAGGACCCGGCCCACCTGGCTCCAGGGCTGTTCGTGCAGATGGTGTGCCCGTCCCGGGCCACCGGAGCTGCACGATGATTTCCCAGGCAGGAGGCTAACTGTTCTGACAGCTGGTGAAAAATGCGCTTCACCTGTCCAGATGTGGGGGGCCGACCCCTGTCCCTGGGAGATGAGACAGGTGTATGCCCAGTTAATGAATGGGGGGTCACCCTGGCTGACCCTGGGGAGATAAACCTGGGAATAGGGGACCTGCTGGGAAGGGATACAGCTGAGAGCAGATAAGGTGACAACCTGCCCCTATGTCCTGCCCCCCTCCTGACCGGGATGTTCCTTGCTCTTTCCTGGTCGGGTTCTCATCTCTAGTGCGGTCAGTGGAGCCAGCTTTGGCAACATGGGGGCTGGTAAGTGCTTCTGGTCACTGATGGCCAAGAGGCCCTGCCTTGTCCTGGCTCTATGTGCCCCCATCAGCCAGCGGGCAGAGTGGCCCTGCACCCCTTCCCTCCCTTGTCTCCTAAGACCTGCCCTCAGGGAGTGTGGGGAGTTGATGCGGTTCTCCCTCTGGGCTGCAGACTAGAGGGGACGGCCAGCTGCTCAGGGCCGCTGCTCAGAGGAGCCCTCTGGTGCCTCCTCCTGGGTAGCCCACACCTTGCGGCCCCAGCGCTCTGGGTCTGCTTTGTGCTCCCTGCCCATGGGGCTGTGCGCTCCGGGGCTCCTGGTCCTGGCAGCGCTGAGTGGCAGCTCAGCCGGCCGCGGGAAAGACTGGCCACAGGGAGCAGGACAGTCCAGAACTTGGAGGCGTGGACCTGGGACATAGAACTGCCCGTGCCCGTCTCTCTGGGGCCTGGGGTCGGTGGGGGTGCGTGGAGGGGTGGGCACCTGGGGTCGGTGGGGGTGCGCAGAGGGGTGGGCACCTGGGGTCGGTGGGGGTGCGCAGAGGGGTGGGCACCTGGGGTCGGTGGGGGTGCCCGGAGGGGTGGGCACCTGCCGGATGGATATGTTTTCTTCTCAGAGTCTTCCCTGAGGTCAGGCCCAGCACCGAAGATGTGGGTGCCACACGCTTAGGCCCTAGCGAGGCTGGAGAGGGTGGGCCGAGCTTCGGGAGGCTTGGCGGGCTGAGTCTGCGGGGCCGGGGATTCTCCCAGGGGCCCATGGAGAGAGCACTGTGGCTAGGTGGGGTGGGAGGGCTTCCTAAGCATCTGATCTCTAGTTTGCTCAGCCAGCAGGGGACCAGTGCCCCCCACACTCCCAGCTCTGATCTGCTCTGGGCCCCTGTGACGGAGTTGCCGAGGCATCTGACGAGATGATTTCGTTCCTCCACTCCTTAGCAACCACCCAACACCCAACCCACAGTCAGACAGCCTTAGCCCCATGCCGCAGGCAGCAGGGACTGGGCTCTTCACGCCCCTGTCAGGAGGTCTGTTGGTCACTCGTTCTTGTCCACCAGGCTCGCCTGCACTGTCCTGGGCAAGAGCGCTGTCCTGGCCAGCTAAGTAAATGCCCCTGTCCCCAGCCCCCACCCCACACAGTGCCCTGGACTAGGCATGCTGCCCCCAGGGCTCTGCAGATCCTGAGCTGAGACATCTCAGACAGGTCTCTGATCTCTGAGCCTCTGGTCTCCCAGTTCTAAAGCAGGGGTGCCCATCCCCTGGCCGGCAGGAGACTGGAGCATGACTCTGGGTCCCACAGACTACGGTCATTGGCATTCCCCAGCTTCTCTTTCAAATGCCCCCTGGGGAGTCAGGCTTCTGGGAGCCCAAGAACTGCTCTGAGCAGTTTGGGCTTCGCTGATGGTCAGGCATCAGGCTGCCCTGAGGATACCCCAGCTGAGTATGGGGCCTGCTCCCCGCGTGCTCTGTGCTTACGGAGTGTGGAGGGCAGGGTGCTGGGCTCTGACCTGGGAGAGAGAACCAGGATCGAGGCAGTGCTGAGAAGCTAGCCCACCAAGCACCCAGGATCAAGTTGTTCTCATCTGGCCTCCAGCCCCAGCAAAAGGCCTGGATCAGCCCTGCCCTGCCCTGCCCTGAAGGTCCCCCTCTCTCCTGCAGTCCCTCCGTGCTGACTCCAGAGCAGGGCTCCAGTCTACACCTCCCTGGAGGGTCTGCTCGGCTGGACATCACCTCAGCTGGCGCCACTGCCCTGGAAGCACAGCATGGCGCGAGGCTGGCCGGCCCTCAGCTGCTCACAGAGAAACCTGGGAGCCCTGCCCCAGGTTATCAGCCACAGGCCCTCCCGTGTGGAGGACCTGCTGTGGCTGTGGCGTGGTCAGTACAGTGCCCTGATACACGGGAGCTCGTGGGGCCACGAGTGCTGGGGTGAGGGGGCACTGGCTCTCGCTGTGTCCTTGGTGCCCCAGAGCGCTCTGGCTCAACCCCTGCCACCCCAGTGCCCCCACTGGCAGGAGAACGGCACTGTCAACCACGCCTGCCACGGAACACTGTGGCGCTGTCTGGGCCAGTGAAAGCTGTGGGGTTGTGAAAGCCAAAAACTCATGAAGTGTCGAGCAAGGACCTTATCTGCATGTGGGGGGTCCACAGACCCAGATATTCAGGCACTTTTGACCCCATGGTGCCTTGTGGGGCCTTGGTAGGGAAGGTAGCAGGAAGCCACTCCCCAGGTGAATTGAACTCTGGTAGCAGGGCTGCTGTTTGACAGGGAGAGGGAGGTGAGGAGAACCAGGAATGGGCAGGACATTGGGCAGCTTGGGCCCCCACTTGGTGGTTTTCTGTAGCTCCCGAGGTCAGTCTTTCCATCTGGGCTTCCAGAAGGGCTGTTGTTACCGGGACTTGACCCTTGGCCCAAGGGACAGGGAGGCTGGAAGTGACATCACTTTGGTCTTGGCATCCACCTGTGGGGGTTCTTGCCTCAGAGGTGGGTCTGAGATCTGGAGTTGTGCAGGCATTCCCATCCACTGGGGCGTGAGGTCTAGCTCAGGGGACAGGAGAACAGGCACAGGTGAGAGCAGGGGCCAGGCACCTTGCTGCAGGACTCCCTGAAACTTCTCTCTGGGGGAGACCTGATCTGGGGAGTACCAGCCTGCCACAGAGACAAGTCAGTTTGAAAGGATTACATGCCGATGACGGACACGGGCCTCGGGGCCCCATCGCCCCCTAGTCTGTCTACTGGGTTCATCGCAGCATCTACCTGTCTGCCCTTCTCCCAGCCAGGAGGCCAGGGTGGCAGGGAGGGCGATGCAGCCTCTCAAAGAATCTCTGCGACTACCAGCCTGATGAAGTGGATGCCCGGAGAGAGGGGGTCCGGGGGGCAGGTGCCTTTGCATCCCCTTCCCCCCATTTTTCTCAGCTGCCCTCTGCCCAAGTCCAGCTGGCCTGGGGTTTCTAGGCTGAGCTATTAGCGCCAGGATGCTCAATAAGCAACAGCTGTCTCCTGCTGTCCTGCGGCCTGGGCCCTGCTGCCTTGAGATGCCAGGTGAGCCCTGGGGACGTGGAGGGTCCCCCCTTTCTCCTTGCTCCTGCACAGGCACGTGGCCGCGCAGGCTGCACCCTCACCCAGGCTCTGTGCCCCAGGTGCGCTGGCTCTACCCACCCAGCCATGCCGAACCCTCATCTTCTCAGCATAGACCTGGGGCAAAGACGGAAAGGGGAAGGGATGGCCCTATTCTCCAGGTAATTCTCCTGGTAAAGGAGACAGGGAGGAATGGGGCCCGACTCTTTGCACCAGTCCCTCTGACCCCTCACTTCTGACCGGTGGTTGTGGGCCCCCCAACCTTCTAAGATTCAGAGAAGAAAAGAGAAGAATGAGGTGCCTGAGGATGAGGATTGAGGGGTGGAAATTACCTCAACTGAATTTTAAAAACCCCTGGCTGGTTGCCATGGTAACAGAAAGGTGCATCCCATTGCCATGGCAACAGGCAAACACCGAGGTCTGCTGCTGGGATTGGGGATTTGGGATGTGGCCGGAGGGGGTGGGCGGAGGAGGCTGGGCCTGGGCTAGAGCAGTTTGTGGGGGGAGTATCCAGCCTAGGATCACCCACCCCCATCTTTCCAGGGAGCAGGAAGGCTGGACTGGGCCTGGCTGGGCACCTCTTCCCTGGCGGGGAGTCAGAGGAGAGAAGATTGTCAGGAGCAATCCCCTAGACACCCCTATCTCCATCTCACTGGTCTCTAGCCTAGTAACCCCCGGGGGGCCCTGAACCTTGTAACTGGGCTCCTAGCAGAGCGGAGTCTCGGGCGTGGGTACCCCCAACCCTGCTCCTGAGCCCAGGACTTGCCGTCCAGGAGGGGCGCACGGCCAGGAGTCAGCTCCGCGAGGCCTGGCGCACGACCACGTGACATCCCAAGGGCAGCGCCCCTGCCGGGGCACCAGCCACACCGGAAGAGGACACATGCGTGAGGAGGGGGGCTCCAGTGGCAGCCAACTTCTCCACAGCCCAGCCCCCAGGACCCCGCTGTCGCCAGGACCCCGCTCAGCGCAGGGCCGGGGGGCGGGAAGCTCCTGATCGTCCCTGCGGCTACATTCAGGAAGCCCGGGAGGCCTGGCAGCAGAGGCATGGGCCGCACAGCCACGTCACTGCGGGGTTGTGACCGCCTCGCGTGGCTGCCGAGCCCCAGCTGACCCTCTCACCCCCTCGGGCCCCACGTGAGGGGTGGACACCCAGGCTCGCTGGCCCCGGGCCCGGCCTCCTACGGTCAGAGCTGGTCTCTGGGGTCCCAGCGACGCCGTAAGATGCTCCTTAGACACACCTGGGAGCTCCTGGCGTCTAAGGCTCTTCCATTAATGCATTAGTGTGGCCGAGGCTCGGGATCACACGGGCCGCCGCGGCCTTGGAGGCCCGGCTGCTCCTGCGGGCGTGCGGGTATGTCTGTACGGGTGGGGGCACGCGCGTGAGTGCGGGACAGTCAACAAAGGAAGTGGGGTGTCTAGCTTCCCAGCCCCCAGCCCCAGCAGGCTTGTTACCACCAAATTCCCGGTTACCACCCTCCCTCAGGTTCCTTCCCCTGGGGTGGCCCGGGCACAGGGGTTCTGAGGAGACTTGAGGGCGCCAGGTAGCCCCACTGCTGCCTGGGTGGACAGAGAAGAACAAGTCATGTAGGGGAAAAGCAGCCCACAGGAGAAGAAAGAACCCAAGGCCCCAAGGCTTCCTGAGGACCTGGCCTCCCCTCCAAGCCGCTAGTCCGGAAGGTGGCAACCTAGTTCTTCCATGGCTCCCCTAGCCCAACGCCAAGTCAGAGGGGTGTGGAGGTAGACTCAGCCCAGCTGCCTCCCTCATAAGCCCAGAGAGGGCTTACATCTACTCAAACCCCTACTCCCAGCCCTGGAAGGGGCAATCAGGTCCAGGGGTGCTCTCAGGTCCCCGCCTCCCCACTAGCCCAGGTTGCCCCAGGTTACTGCATGCTGAGGAAGTCCTATGCTGTAGCAACAGCATTTCTGCCAAGCACAAAGACCCCCTCCCTGCAGCCCATGTCTGCCCTGGCAGGACCAGGCTGCGCAGGGGAAGGGCCTGATTAGCGGCAGACGTGGGTTCCTCGCCGCCGGGCTGGGAAGGTCTCTCAGGACCCAAGTGGCTGGAGCTGCTGCTGCCAGCTGCTGGCTGAAGACAGGGGTGGGCGAGGGTGCACCCAGACTGCCCTGCTCACTCACGCACTGGCGCCTAAGGTGCAGTGGGGCTCACCCGCACGGTCTTGGGACCTCCGGCCTCCAGAACGCACTTGCTGCAAGAGGAGGTGGCTGATTCCTCTACAGAGCTGCTCTCAAGCTGGCCCTGAACCTGCAACTTCTCCGTCCCTGCCCCTACCCTGGGACCTTGCCATATGGGGTGCACCTGCCACAGCCCCAAGTTTACATCTGAGACCTGGGTGTGCCTGGGACCGCGTGCAGGAACTGAGGACACAGGTCTGGACCCGTCTGCCTTGGCCTCCGCCCAGCACCAATGGGGCCTGGCCTGGGGCTGTGCTGGGCAGTGCCCGGGCTCTGGGGCACTGGCACTGGTGAACTGGGAGGAGGAGGGCCAGGGGCCCAGTAGGCAGAACCCTGAGAGCAGGGAGGAGGCGACTCCTTCCCCAAGCCTCCCTCATCACCAGCCCTACGCCCAGCTTGGCCCAGCTTGGCTGAGCTGGGTGGGATGCCTTTCGGGCACAGTGCTCGGTGGGGTGGGCAGGTTTGGAATCCACTTGAGCCAGGAATGCCCTGAGTTTCACTGAGCTCACATTAATGACATTCCCTTTCCAATGTCTGGGCTGCTTTGCATACCTTAGGGAAGGACTGCCCCTAAGAATGGCTTCAGCCCTCCCTGGTAGAGCAGTTCCCCACATGGAGCAGAAACGAAAGGTCTGTGCAATTCCCGTATCCTCACTGGAGGCCTGCAGGAGCTGGGGAGCGTGGCCTCGCTGGGTGGCATCTTGGACCGCTGCGCTCATCCCTAGTCCTTAGCCCCAGCCCAACCCCTCACTGCGCAGGGTCCAGGAGGGACACCAGAGACCTGCCGGTCCTGCTCAGGCCAGCACCCCGCTCTGTCTGGGTGTCTGGTGCTAGTTGTGACACCGCCTCTCCCTCCTGCTCCCAGGACAAAGGTTTGGGCTGGAACCTGGCAGATCCTGCTTATCTTGTCATAAATATTTATCAGGCTCTGGGGGCTGAGCCTACAGCTGGCCTGGAGGTGGGGGGCTGGGCAGATGCTTCGGAAAGATCTCAAAGCCCTTCCTTAATGAGGGTGCTGTGAGGGAGAGCCACCTGGGCCTGCCATCCTTGGGGAGGGGAGGACAGATGGACAGCGGGACAGAGTTGGGGGGAGCCTGGGGGGATTTGGGCACGCTCCAGCAACCAGACCTGCCCATGTACCCCAGGAATGTGGGGGAGAAGAGTCGGAAGAGGCCACGGCCATTAGAGACAGGGCATCCTCTTCCTGTACAACCTTTCCACAGAATCCTTGAGTGCCCCCATGCACTGGCCCCCAAGTGCTCTCAGTCTCGCAGAGCTCCCCATGCTGCCCAGTGTCCACATCACCTTTCCCCAGTCCATGCTCCACCTAAGCCATCCTCCCAGAGCAGAGCTCTCCGTGCGCCCGCAGAAACCCAGTCAGCTCCCTAACCCACACGCTCTTCAGAGCTGAGCTGCACTCGCCCCTTCTCCTTGAGCAGAACTGTCCTCATTCTCTCTTCACCACATCTTCAGGAGCCCCCTGCACCCACCCAGCCTCTCCTTACCAGGTGGGCCCCTGGCTGCAGGCTTGAAAGCCACTCTGGCAAGTGGAGCAGAGGCCCCATCACAGGGGCGCTGCCGGCACCTCAGTCCCGGCTCTCCTGCGTGCCACTCGCCCTGCAGCTCATTGGCGTGCCGGTGGGACCCACAGGTGGAAGGAAAACCAGCTCTGAGCCCAGCGGCTCAGCAGGGAGCTGGGAGCCTTTGTCTCCCCAGCCCTGGGGGAGTGGGGGAGCTGGGGGTAGAGAACATACATTTGGGGGCCCAGAGCCTCCTCCCCACTGCCACAGGCAGGCACAGCTGCTGATAAGGGGGACAACCTGAGCCAGTGAGCACCCCCAGTGGATAATGAGGGGCCATGGGGGAAGGGACAGCCTCAGGCACAGCCTGGGGGAGGCTGCCTCCCAAGGCCCAGAGCACTCATTAGTGGAAGCCAGGAAGGGGAGACAGCTAAGTGGGTCAGGCCCCCTCCCCCAGTCTGCCAGACAGGTGTGGGTGGGAGGGAGGGTTGACAGCCCATGGTCCCCCACTGAACCAGTCCCATTCTGTCCTGTCTTCCCTAGTGCCCTCCCCAGCCCCCCAGCCCTCACAGAGCTCCGCCTACTCCCAGGGCCCTCCTCAGAACCTTCTTCCTCCACTGAGACCCCCTCTGTGCCCTCCTCCCCTTTTTGAGGCCCCTCTTCTGAGCCCCTCCTCCTCTCTCGCTGCATTCCTCCCCCCCCCAGGTGCTGGCCCCTCAGTCAGTCTCCCCAAGGCATCCTCCAGACTGAGCCACACCTGGGAGAAATTGAAATCTTAGACTCTTCCCCTACCCCCGCCAGTGAGGCAGACGTCCCTGTCCTGGCCACGCAGGCAGTAAAACACAGCTTCACTAGGGCCTGCGGAGGGCTGTGCCAGAACAAGCATCCAGATTTGGGGGAGGGAGCCAGGCAGGGCGCTTGTGGGCTCCAGGCCAGGGCTTCTCTGCCCTCTACCCCGCCCCCACAGCCAACCGTTCTGGCTGGGCTCTGGCTGGGCGTCCACTCAGGGGCCTCCAACTCCCCGCTGTGCCCCCACAGTTGTGGGGATGATGGTCCTGGCAGATCTGTTAGCAGTGAGGTGGGTGGAGGGGAGGGGCAAGGGTCTTCTCCCTCGGGGTCAGATCGACAGGGCCTGCTGCCTGGGTCTTCTCTCCCAACTCAGGATGGAGGTAAAAGAACAGGATGGGGACGGACCACCTGACTGTCCCACTCTTGTGCCTCCTTCCTGACCAGGGTCCTTCTGGGGCACCCCATTCCTGGTGAGGGTGCTTCTTCAAGCTCTGAGGAACCTCTTTCCCACTCAACTGGTCCCAGGGCAGAGGGTAGAACCTGGACAAGGCCGTGCCACCTTTGCTGTTGTCAGGACACAGTTCTAGGAGGGGCCCAGCGACTGCTTGCTCCAAGCCCTACCCCAGCCCTATCACTACAGCCTGAGGAGACTCAGTCTGGCTGCACAAGAGTTAATCTCAGGATGCCCCCCCACCCCCACCACGTGTGCACAGTCAAATTCCAGGAACGCTTTCCATTAAGGACGCTTGGAGCAGATTTCATTTACATTAATAAGAACCAGAAAAATCTGTGGGGGGGGGCACGACAGTGGCGTGTGTTGCTGCTCACGTTTTACATTTGAGTCTGGTGGAGCCCGAGGGGTTCAGGCTGGGGCTCCCAGTTCTAAAGGAGAGGCCCAGGCAGGCCCAGGCCTGGGTGCCTAGTCCAAGGGGGAGAAGGCAGAGTCTATTAGGTTCAGGAGATCCTGTCTGAGGGAGGAGACAGCCCAGCTGATTCTTGGGGATTCCTAGCCTGAAGGAAGTGGCACAATTAACCAGGTCCTGGGGTCTCCCAGTCTGAGGGAATGGGGGAACACAGTCTTAGTTGGGATAGGACATAAACCCATAGAAACAGCTAGAAGTGGGGGTAGGAGTTCTACTTCCATGAGCTCTTGATAGTCCCGACTAGCCAGGGTTTGCTCCTATGCATCTGTGAGCCTCAGTTTACCAGTCTGCCTGAGAAGGCTGCTCCCTTTCTTCCCCTAGGTAAGGCTGCAGCTATTAGAAGAGCAGGTTCTGCACCTTCAGCCAGTCTATTTAGGAGCACTGGGCCCCTTTCCTCAGACTCTCCTCCCTCCTCTAGCTCTGTCTTTCAGCAGACCTTTCACTTAGAGCTGAGCGTGGGCCCTGTTCAGGGGAACCCCCACCCCCAGATCCACCTATCTGGGAAGGGAGGAGCCAGAGTGACTGCGTGTGTGCACAGGGCTTCGCTGGAGGAGCCCTGCTGCACCATGGCCCTGGGGGGGTCCCTCCCCCTTCTCAGCCAGCTGCCAGATGGGCTTTCCTCCTGCAGGGCTAGCATGAGCCAGCCGCTGCCGCGTGCGTGCACAGGGGTGAGCTTTCTCGTTGGACTGGCCTGCCCCTGCGCGGGTGGTCCAGGGAGAGGTATGCTTGAGCTTCTATGCTTCCGAACAGCAGTGCGGTGGGAGGGGTTGGGGTCTGCAGGCAGCTGTGTAGCCTACTCCCCACCCTGCTGCCCCGTACATGTTGAGGGTGCTGGAGAAGCAGGCCTGCTGTCCTGAACGACTCCCTGGGCCTGTGTGTGCATGTACATGCATACTCACGCACACTTGTGGGTGCAGAGTGCTGCCTCTCAACCCAGACAAGGGGCTGGGGAGAGAGAAAGGGCAGAAACATTCACTTTGGTGCCCCCAGGATTTCAGCCCAGCCTACCTTGCTCTGGGTCCACAGATCTGGACTGGGTGTCCTGAGGCGCTTGGCTACGCTGAATCCAACGCCTGCACAGCAGCCTGCTTTCCAACATCTGCATACACACCCCACCCTTACTTGCCCTGGGCCCTAGGAGGGGGTAATGGGGGCACATTTAATTGCATACATGAATCACTCTCAAATAGCTCCTGTCCAGTCAGAGCCAGGATGGTGGTGCCTGCCTGGAGCTGGGAGCCTGTCCTGGGTGTGCCAAGCTCTCTGGGTCTTACTTAGTCAGGCAGGAAAGCAGGCGGGGGTCCCTGGCCCCTCCTCTCTCCTGCTTGCTGCTGCCTAGCTTCCCCCATTAATGTGCAGTATTCACCCGCGGCTGCTTCTGCTCGGGTTGTCTTATCTCAGCAGAGGCCAGGGGTGGAGAGGAACCCACTCCTCCAGACCCTGAGCCCCCTCCCCCACGTTATCTTGCCCCCACAGCCTCCTCCCACCCCTTGCAGCAGCCGTGGACCTCTCCCGCTCCACTTCCCAGCATCCTCTAGGCCTTGCTTTGTCTGCAGTTGTCTTTTTTCCTGCCTCTGTCTTCCCTCACTCCCCAGGATGGTGTGGAGGGTGCTCTCTGTACTCTTTTAACACTTCAGCTGCTCAGGACCCATCTCCACGCCCAGGGGCTAGCTGGGTAGCACAGGAAACCCAGGCTCCGTACTCTCCTGCCCTATAAACCTCCAGCAACTGCTCTGCTTTGTCTGTTTCCTCTTTAAACCAGATGTAACTAAGTACAGAGACCAAGTGGGATGAAGAGGGCCCTGCCCCAGGCTCCTGCCTCTGCTGCAAAGCCATGCCCTCTTCCACCTTTCACGGGGCTGAGGACGCAGTGACATTCCTGCCTTCATCTGGGAGCTGTGGACAAGCTTAGCCCTCATTTCTCCTGACTGTAGAGACAGAGGCTGTGGATCTGATGCAGACTCTGCCAAGAGAGTATTTGCAGTCAATAGTCAATCAGTCAGATGAGTGAAGGGAGTGTGAAAGGCAGAAATGCATTTTATTGACCACAGAAATTATTTACCTGGGCTGGAAAGGACTGCTGGGACGGAAGCTCTTACTGTGCACAGGGTCAGTCTGGGCCTTGCCCCATCGCTGGGTACTAACTTCGCCTTCCGGTCAGCAGGGATCTCTGATGGTAAGAGGACTGTCAAGCACCTATGGGGTCTGCAAAACTTGATGCCTTCCCCGCTCTATAAGAGCTTTGAGGGCCAAACTCTAGTCAGGTCTCCTTAAATCTCAGAGAGACCTGGAAGAGGCCCTGGGACTTGCTGAGACACCCTCATACCACCACCTAAGCAGCCTGGCCATAGATGATGGAGTGCTGCCACCCAGTGGCCACCAGCCACACAGCGCCCTCCTCCCAGGTTGTCTCTGGGTCAATCTACCCCAACCCTGATCTGTCCATGAGGGCATTTGTCCCTCAAAAAACAGGGTGACTGGCGGCTGTGCTCTGGGCGTCCTTGGACCCCCAGCCAGACTGCATGCTTGGGGAGCTTAGCTCAGGCCTGGCTGCTCATCTGGGCTTTGAGACTCGTTTGATGCGTGGCCACGACAGCTGCTCTTGGACAGCCCTCAAAGCCCTGCATGTTGCGGCAGCTGTCCCAGCCAAGGACAGGCTGGACCTGGGATCCCTGGAGGCTCCCTCTAGCTTATCAAAAGACGTCCAAATTCAGAATTTGGGTTTCCCCGGTTGGAAAGTTTGAGCTGCTCTCGTGAAGCACCCCACACTCAAGTGTGACGAGGAACACTGAGTGGAGTGTTCTGAGTGGAGCTCTGAGTGGAGCTGGAATGCGGCAGGACATAGCACTTTTCCCTGTGGGCTTGGGGTTGGAGAACTTTTGATGGGTGGCATGATGGGGGACATTTGGGCTCTTGGGGACTCAGTCCCAGGTCCTGAGGTTATGAAAGCCATGAAGCACCAGTCTTACATAAGCCAGAATTACAGCCTATTGGGCCTAGAAATTGAGATGCAAGGTGAGGGCAGCATTCGCCTGGCTTGGTATGCTGGTGAGGTGACTGGAGCAGACTGGAAGTGAGGGGCCTGCCAGTTTCTCTGACAGGCACTAACTTCAGGTTCACAGGACAGCCCACACCAGCGCAGACAGTGGGTGCTGTGGCACAGAGCAATCTGACAGGAGCTTTTGAGCAGCTGCTCAAGGGAACTGTCAGCACTAAGCAGCACAGGACAAATCCACGTCCTTCCTGTGTGGGGAAGTCAATTTGAGGCTCAAGATGGCTGATGGAGGGCCGATTCCCATGCCAGGGCTCAGGGGGCCTCCCCCTACCCCTACAGAGAACAGGCTTTCAACCAGCCTTTCAGAGGTGGGCATATGTGACCGAGATCCTCAGACCCTAGTTATGCGCTCCCTTGGAAGTGCCTCCAGGCAGTTATCAGGAGGCTGCTTGTGACTCTTGCTCCAGGCAGAGCACACCTCCAAGAGGGCTCTGGAGGTGCGATGGTCTCTCTAGGGCCAACCCTGGAATACAGGACTCACTTGTGAGATTCATAAATCTCAGCTCACAGACCAGGCTTGAGGTTTCTGCATTTGCCTCCATGTCTCCCTAGCAGAGGTAGAACTAGACTCAAGCTCTCCAAAGTGTCCCCCTGGGAGGCCTGGGTGAGGGCTTGAACATTCCTCCTGAATACTTTTTATGTCAATTTTGTAAGGGCCAGGTTTACGTGAAAATAGAAAAACGTGACCACAGAAGCTATGGAGTCGCAGTTTGCTTTTTTAATTTATTTTTTATGGAGTTCTAGTTTTATGGACAAGTTGCCCTTCCCTAATTTGGTATCAGATGTGGAGCCTAAACAGTTTAGCCAGAATGGTGGTAGGGGTAGCCACCTCCACCTCATCTGGTCCTGGGGTTAGCCTCAGATCCAAGCATACTTCCTCTGCTTGTCAAGCGTGACCTTGCTGGCCAAAGCAGTGACAAGGATGGGATGACACCATTTGAAGGGACACACTGCAATGTCCCTGAGTAACCCCTCAGCAGTTGAGGTGACAGAACAGAAACAGTGGTGCAGGGGGAGAGAGATGGCTTCCTCAGTTTCTCCGCCTCACGAGAGGGTGGACCAGGCATCACCCATATCAACGGCCCAAAGCAGGGAGGATCCACCCTGCAGAGCAGCAACACCCCTACCCATGCCGAATGGGTGGGGTGCTCACGCTCACTTTAGTCTAGAAACTGGAAAAGCTGAATCAGTTATGGTTGAATTTTCATAGTTTTAAACTCTCAAATCACTGGGTCAGTCAAGAAAAAAGACACACACACATTCATTTTTCAAGGTATTTCTTTTGTAAAGGAGCCAGATTTGGCAACTAGACTGAAAATCTTCCAAAATTCTGTACAAATGTGTAATATACAAATATACACAAGGCTTTTGCCAAGAAAAGACAGCACGACAACAAATGACAGAGGCGGCTTTGGTATCACATACCACCTACGGCATCTCAACACCCCCTAAGAACTCGAGGGGCTGATGGGCCACAGTATAGGCTACACATGTAAAACATACTACATTACACTATGTACACTGAAGTATAAAAGGCCCACTGTCCCCTCACCAATTCACAAGCCCTCTGGCAGGAAGGAAGAACATTCACCAGACAACCCATGTAAGGGAACTCCTTTAAGTGGGAGGGAGAACCTTGCAGAATGAAGTGGTTCACCTTAAAAACTATTAACAGCACAAGGGTAGTAGAGTGAATTCAGGAGACAGACCATTCCTTGTGCTCTTTGGCGCTCCTGTCATCTCTCAAGTCTCACTCCATCTCAGTGAACCGGGCAAACATGGCCTTCCGGACAGCATCTTTGTAGGAATCTGCACCTGACAATCCGTAAGCGCTGCCTTTGGCTCCTAGGCCAGCTCCTTTTAGGCGAACTTGGGCCTGGGGGGACAAAACTGCTGTCAACACCTGGCAGGTAGAGGGCAGAATGCTCCCACTCCCTCTCATCCAGCTCACTCCCTTTCCAGCAGAGAGAAGACAGGAGGACATTTTCTACTAAGATTCCTAGACAGGAGACTTCAAACTAAGGAATAAAATGGTTATGGAAGACAGGCAGATGTAAACACCTCACCCCCCAATGCAAAATAAGGGCCCCAAAGCATTCCACTGACACCAGGGAAGGCCTCGTATTGTGGGTACAGATCACAGCGGGACAGCTGGTGTCAGCAGAACTCACTTGTACAGGATAAACAGCCTGTAAGTCTGACCTAAGCGGTGTTGCCAGGATGGAGAGAAAAGCAATCACTGGCCATGCCCTTGTTCAGAAGGCCAGTGGGCAGGGGTCGCTCTGATCTTAGGGTTATCTCTCAGTCTGGACTCAGACCAACTAAGGGATTTCTCATCATGAACAAACATCCTACTATATTATAATTCATTTACAACCAAAATTCATCTAGAAAGAAACTAAAGCATAGTACCTTAAAAAAGAATCCTATCTCAGCTACACAGTCTTGGTGTTAAGTAAAGGTTTGCTTATAACAAAACACAAAGAAATTCTCAGTCCTTAGGAGAAAACAGGTTTTACCACAGATACCAAAAGGCTAGAAAAATCCAGTCAGGGCCACACCCATTCTTCCCAACTGACATCTTAAAAGAAGGGAAAATAAGGGAGGGTTCAGGGCACTCCACCTGCTGGTGCCGAGGTCTGGATGGGACCCTGCCTGTGTGGGAACGTAGAGAGCACTCTGGGCGTTGTGATCGCACCCAGTCTTCAGAACAGCAAGTACTGAAGTCCTGCTGCTTACCTCAATAGGGGCCGTGATGCCTTGACACTTTCTTCCCAAACCTGAGCCTTCCCGCCAACCCATGGCCTGCAGCATCTTGTTGCCAATGTTACTGTGGTCAATGCCATCTTTGGTAGGCTGCTCGTAATTCCTGCCAGGGCAAACACACGGTTAATTAAAAAAAGCCAGAGAGAGCCCCGGCTAACAAAGCAGAAAAACCTGCACAACACATACACAGTGCCAGCATCAAACTGCTTCTTGCGCTTGGGTTCTGGAGGTTCTGGAATGCCATACTTCTCCCGTCTTTCTGCTGCTCGATCTCGGTATTTCATCTACGCGGGGGAACAAACATCGGCAGAGCTATTCAGACTTCAGTCTGTAACAGTGCAATGCACTGTTCCTTCAAGATAATCACCTCAAGTATTTTCTGGAGTTTGGCTTTTTAGAGTGGCCTGAAATACCAAATGCCCTTGTTTCCCTCATGCACTGCACGATATCTACGATGGGAGGTTAGTAAGATGAATTACATGTGGAACCTGAGGCAGAACTGTCTCCAACAAGCAATTTTACTTAATTAGCTACCACTTGCCAAGCTCTTCAACCAGTCTGCTGGGCCGTGGGCACAACCTGCCAAGGTCCTACTGAATGAGGCAAGAGGAGCCACACGCCCTCTGCTTTTGGACAGGCACACCCCTGGGGACAGGCAGCACCAAGGAGGCTTCCAGAGACCAGTTTAGCAGTCCCTGGGTAGCTGCTACCACAAACAGTGGAGAAAAAAAACAGGAAAGCAAAAGCTTTAACTAGAGATACCTCAGAATTATCCTGTGGTAAGAAATTCCAAGTAACTTGCCCCCTGGTTCTAGCCCCCCAGATGTCTGTTATTTGAAACCCTCCCCCACTGACCCTCACCCAGCCGCATAAACTATAAAGTAACAGCCCATTACTGGTCTCAAGCTTTTTTTGCCTTCACCTCAAGCCCTTCTGTCCCGAGGTTAATTTAAAGCCTCCCAGGTTGCCCATGACTTCCCTGGCCAGGCCAAACAACATCACTCTTCTCCTCACTAAAACCAGTGTATTTCACTAGCAAGTTTTTGGCATTCAGGACTTGTGAGCACTATTAAGGGTGTGGTTTTGTCTGTGCACCCTCATAAAGGAACAGTGCCGGGCTCACAAGGACATATTTACTGGGTTATACAATGACCAGACCACAATGGCCAGTGACAAGTATGTGACAAATCCTATCCTGCCCCTGGGACCTGAAACTAAGTACTACAAATAAAATCTCAAGCAGATACTTCAACATACTCCTAGCAGTTCGTGGACCCTCATTTACCTCTCTCTCCCTTAGCTCCAAGGCTTCCAGCTCCTGCTCGCTCAGCCTAGATCTCCGGTAGATGTCCATGTTTTGCTATATAAGAGATATTACAGATATAGAAGTTAGACCACCCTACTCTGAAACATCTTATTATTGTATTCTAAGAATCAAAGTCTGAATCACTCTAACATGAAAGCAGGAGCTGGGAGTTTATGGAGCTGCCATGCTCCTTTCCTCTCCAAACTCCGGAACAGACTAGCCACAGGACAGCCTTTGAGAAGGCAATCATTTAGCGCATGTATTTACTGAGTCTGCTGCTGTTTGGGCACTCGCATCATTTTGCTGCCTGCCCTCCCCGCCACAGGTCAATTCAGAGAATCATGGCTACCTTGTGTAAGTCTGACAGCTGCTGGTGCCGGACCAGGGCATCTCTGTTTGGGAACTGGCGCCGGCAAAGCAGGCAGGCCATTTTCTTCCAGTCAGCCAGTTTCTCTTCCTCACTTTCAAGTCTCTCCACCAGCTCCTCTTCATTGTCGCTGTCACCACTGTAAGCAGCAACCAGACCCCTCTGGGGACAAAAGGAAGGTAGGTCATTAGAAATGGACAAAAAGAAGACAGCAATGGCTACACAGCTGGACAGAGTTAAGTAATCCTTTATCCAAGATGTCAAAGAATTTCCATGGCCTGTAGGTGTCCTGGTACCAACCTCTTGGGGGCCCAAAAAAGAGCTCCTGGTTAGAGTGTGTGATTTCAAACCACTAACCAGGTGTGAAAACCTAAAACATCTGAAGTAATGGTCCAACCAGACCAGTCTCTTATCAAGTAAAATACTTTTGGGGAGTCTTAATTTTCCCTTTCCATACCATTAAGACAGATTCAAACCAAGTCAGTTAACTGAGTCTAGGAATTGAACTACAGTTAACACTCCACCTCACCTACTTGCACACAGAGAAAGCAAAGCCCTGAACATGGAGTCCATGTGCAGAAGCTGTTCCAAATACCCACTGACAGTGACCACATCCATTCCAAGTAGGAGTCACGAGAGCTACGATGTAGTTAAGAATCAAAGTGAGGGGCCTCCCCAGTGGTGCAGTGGGTTAAGCAACACACTATGAAGCAAAGAGTTCAATCCCTGCCACCAGCCAGGAGGGTGACCCACATGGTGCAGCAGACCTCTCCCGCCACGCCTGCTGTTCCCCTCAGCAGTGTGTTTCCGTAGATCTGCCTATTCTGTTCCTTTCTGTCTCTGGTGAATCCTCTCACCCCTGGCACTTCTGGCCTGTCCCCCAGTTCTTGTATGCATAAATAAATAAATCTTTAAAAAAAAATAATCAAAATGAGGGTCTCCCAGGTGGTACAAGGGGTTAAGGTACAGCACTATGAAGCTATCTGCAATCACTGCAGCAGGAGTTTGGTCCCCAGCCGGGGAGCTGACCCACATGGCACAGCAGACCTCTCCTGTCTCACCCGCTACTCCCCTCAGCAGAGTATTTCAGTCAATCTGCCTATTCTGCACCCCACACTCTGGTGAACCCTCTCACCCCCGGCCGGCACTTCTGGTCTATACCCCAGCTCTTGTTTGCATAAATAAATAAATCTTAAAAAAAAAAAAAGAATCAAAGTGAGACATAAACCACAGACATGGTCTTTAAATGCTGGTGGCACTTCCTTACTTTGAGGGGATTCTCCTCATCTCCATTCCGCACCAATTCTGGGATGAGTTGCTGTCTCTCAGATAAGGCTCCCTGGGAAACAGAGAACAAGTTAAAAGCCCCAGGTTTTATTTATGTTCACACTGTCAAGTCTGGTCATTCCTGTTACTGTTACCTTCTTCTCAAAGAGAGCAAAGCCAGCATCTGCTGCAGCGGATTCTCTTCTTTCTTCTTCCCTCAAGGAATTGACAGGTTGAAAGCTATTTTTAAAATTTTCTTTCTGCTTGTTTAAACTCTTAGCCCAGCGTTCCATGTCTTTGGCAATCTAATGTAAAAACAACCACCACCAAATATCACTTAGGTAAAGGAACTTAGAATTTTAACAGTCTCTCATGCACCACAATAAGCCAGCAAGGATCTTACACATGCTCTGTAGCATAACGGTTAACCCTATTTCTAGCTACAAGTATCTTCATGAAATGCTATTGCATATAACCAGTCACTCACAAATATTGCTGAAAAGCCTGTGAGTCTTCAAGGACAGCCCCCCCCCCCCCAAATTCACAGACAGTTAACAGACAATGTATGGTAACATTAAAAAATAGCAAAATGTTCTATGAACTTAATGTAAGTAAGATGTGTGGCCCAGTTTTCACAAATCAAAATGAAGTCAACATAAATGCTACCATCCCCCAAAACTAAGGCCCAGAGAGAAGTATGAATCCCCTGGTCAGGTCATGTTACCCACCTGCTGGGCTGTTTTGCTCTTGGGTTTCTCCTTCTTTTCTTTGCCCTCTTTTGCAGGAGGTAGGCCTGTCTGTTGGTGGGAACTAGACTCTGCAGCTGGCACATAGGTCTCCTTCTCTCCATCCCAGTAAAGGTATTGCTGGGTTAAGGAATTGTAGTAGTACTAGGGGGAAAAAAAAAAATCACTTAATGCCTACTTTCTGCTGTGTCAAATCATTTACCTAAGGGAATGTTTTGTTAAAAAGGTAAGTCAAGGTTGTTTTGTCATAAAACTAAACATGCAAACATAATACAAATTGCAGATCAGGAATATTTCCTGCCCACAGTGAGGATTTCCTGCCTATCCACCTTGGTGTAGGAGAGGATGATGAACTAGCCAGTGAAAAGTGTGAAACTTCTTGGGCAAAAGCAGAAGATGGTTTCTTAATAATAATTAAAATAACTCCCATTATTTTAATTCCTGGACCCCAAGGCATCCAAAGAGCAATGTATCTCACTCAGTTTAAAGGTCGCCATTTATATAAATCAGGTTGGCCAGGACAGGTAGCTCAAGAGGGATCTTTAATCACACATTCTCCATGACAACCAGTTAACACCTAGTCATCAGTTTAACCATACATATCCTTTTAGAAACCAAAGTAACCAACTACAGGGTTTTAAAATGCTAACTTGGGAGGCTGGGAGGTAGGTGATAGCTAAAGGAACCTGATCTGAAGTATGTAGAAAAAAGTGCAACAGAGAAGCAGCACTGTATCTATTCTATTTATTCCCTGCTCTCTCAATCTACCTGCTCAATAGGGACTCTGGAGAGATTGTTTGTCTCTTCTGGGCAAGGTAGTGTGGGTTACAGATACATGTTGCAGCTTCTACAGTCATCAAGGAAAACTGCTGGGAAATGGTCTGACTTCACAAATAATTGAAGGGGAAGAACCATGCAGAGGCTTGGCCTGCTCAGGCAGGTTCCACACAGCTTCACACCTCACTCTCTTAGAAACCACAAGCTCTCAAGGCGAAGTTCCTGTTAAAAGCACTTATTTTACTATTCTATATATACCACTCCTGGTCATAAATAGTTGTCTATTTATGGAGTGTTGAAGTTGCTTTTCCTCTCTTAAAGATATATACCACCAAAAATAAAACACCACTCCATAGATCTATTAATTCCTACCCTTAAGAACACACAGGGATGCTAAGTAAAAGATGGACACATTAAGGTCATGCATGTATTATCCAACACCATTTATAGGAAATGTCTACTAGGCAGGTCTACAGAGACACAAAGCACATGGTGTTTTTTGGGTTGAAGAGGAATTAGTGAATGACTACTTGATGGATACAGATGAAAATCTCTGGAATTGGACAAAGATGATGCGGCCTATGAAACAAACCGCAGTCACTGCAGCACGAGTTCGATCCCTGCTGCCGGCCAGGGCGGGGACCCACATGGTGCAGCAGACCTCTCCTGCTGTGCCCG